>CM028366.1:48345276-48487090 GCA_016624345.1 Platycodon grandiflorus | reverse complement strand
CTTACACATATAGCACCAATTCACATACATTTTCTTCCTAATCCGCAGATTATCAAAATTGCTTCATTTGCCGCTTTCGACATGAAGAGAGAAACTCTCGCTGGTGCCTTATTTTTCCATACAGCCTTCCACGGAATAAGTTGTTACTTCTCCTAATATTCTGATAATACGATTTAACAGAATAAATTTTGCTGCGTCTCCCTCCCACAAAACAGTATCCTCTCTATTGCCCTCCACCTTGCAAGCATACAACCTCAAAAAGCGCTAAATTTTATCAAGCTCCCAGCCTGCAAAAGATGGGTTCCATGTCACGACATCACCAATAATGTGCAAGACTGAACTAACCCTTTCTTCCCTGTTGACTGCAATATTATATAACCGGGAAAAGCTCTCCTACGCTTCATCTTCCCGCACCACTTAATGTGTGCAAACTCTAACAAGAGGGCCTTTTTGGATGGAGGGATTACAACTTTAGTGCAATTTATAATAAATATAGAGAAATAAAAACGATATTAAAAGATTTGAATTGTCAAATAAACTTTTCTTTGGGACGGAGGGAGTATGATAGTTATACGGATGGGTCCCTTTCTTATTTTATGAAAAACATGGTACCT
The DNA here is from genome assembly GCA_016624345.1 of Platycodon grandiflorus. NCBI lineage: Eukaryota > Viridiplantae > Streptophyta > Magnoliopsida > Asterales > Campanulaceae > Platycodon > Platycodon grandiflorus. Next base: position 48,486,476 of record CM028366.1, on the reverse strand, counting down.
AGTGAGGGTATTGCTTAGGTTGGCATGTTGTCACATGTTCTTGGTTACTGTATTGTCTCCCTCCTTATGAAAATCATGTTTCAGATCATTTTACTATTTTTGTGATTGGAGCCAAATTTTGTTGGAGAGTAACTACTACCAATTGCCAAGGTCAGAAAGTAATGTGATCATATCACCTTAAGCAGTATATCATTCATGATCGTCTTCTTCCCCCATGAACCACAATGGTTTTGGGATTCTATTTCACCGTATCATTTCCTTGAATTCACCAAAGTTGTTTTGGTGGATTGGTTTCCTAACCATTGGGTTTTCTTCTTGATTTAGGTATCTAGTGAAACGTCGTAGGGCCCTTCATGTTCTTTCCTCCTTTTTTTTCTGGTAAGTTCGTATTTACTGGAACATGTCCTAAAATCCATTCGAGGTGTAAGTCAATTGCTTTGAAATTTCAGAGCCCCTTTACGTCAGAAAACAGAGATTTTAGGTTAAATTAAGGTAGCAACTTCTCGAATTTCCTTTTCCTAGTTACCTTTTTCTCCACCTTTCATGGTCAGAAGTTGGAACCCTAAATAATCTCTGACATCTCCTTTTCAATATTGTTCTTTATTTTCCTCTTAGATATAAGCTTAACTTTCAAGTTCTTTGGCCTACTGCCGTGTTTGATAAAGTAGTGAATGCTTCATTCTCCTGTTGTAGGCATTGACAAGACTTGTTGAAGATCGAGTAGGAAAGAGGGAATGACTAGGTTTTATCTTCTGAAGCTTTCAAATTAATAGAAAACCGCTGATACCCTATTTGGCCCTTCAACCTATTTCTAGATCAGTAATGGAGCATGAATTTATGGATATAAAGTGACAACTTTGATCGGTTACTTTTGAGATCTACTTGAAGGATCTATTTATTTATTTATATCATGAAGTGTGTGAGGTGTGCATATGTCTAGCATAAGAGAAGGAATCCCTCTATCTGTCTGTCTATTGGTCTCTGCTTTAGTTGTTTCTGTGGTACTCTCGATCTACCATATTCCTGGGCTCATCCATAAAATTTAGGTATGTTTGACTACATGAGTGGGTTTTTATCATCTACATTATCTTCTTTCCAATTATGTGATGGTCCAGAATTTGGCACATTCTCAATACCTTCTCTGAGATGAACTCACCAGTGGTGAGACAAACTTATTAATTCTATCCTTATTCAACCAGCTTGCAATGACGATGTGTGATGATTATTCGGAAGATCCAAGCAAATTTATGTAGAAATTTCTACATTCTATTGACAGGTTGATGCTTTGCATGAGTTGCAGAAGAAGCCAAGTGATATCTGGGACTTCCAAACTTATATCAACTAGCTCCTTTTTTTTTTTTTCCTTTCCTTACTTTCATCTTTTTCTGTGCGTAGTAGATCTTTACGAAAGTAAGGCATGTGGTGTAGCATGAACATTTATTTTATAATGTTTATGGAGTATCTATGTCTGGATATTTTCTGCTATTGGTAATAAGATGATTAGAAGTAACTAATTTTTTTATATTAATCAGCTTGCAACAATGATGCATGATGAATGTCCGAGGGATACAAGCACGTTTTTGTTCAAAATTTCGTGGCTATAGATGTTAAGCCAGAAGTATCAGTCAGAAGTTAGATTAGTTTGTTTTCCCTCCATGTGCATAGATAATGCAATTGAGCTTAACTCGAATGCCATAAGGAAGGAATGTTGTTGCGCAAATTTTTTATTACTTGATCTGCATATTATGATATCTGACAGTCATGAATCTTTTAGGGCCGTCTTTTGTTCTTTCCCTGTATACTCTTATCTTATGCTTGTCATATCTTTTTCTCCTTAGTATTATAGTTCATAAAATATTGTGCAGGATCTTGAATCATTTGTTGGTGCTGGCTTTTGTGAGATGGAAGTCATATGATCCTTCTTAAGGAAGTAGTTCCCCCTTCCTGCAACTCCCTTTCAGTGTTATATCATCAGCAACGTAGCATCAGTAGCTCCATTCTTTAGCCAAACACTGTTCAAGCAGGTTTACAACTTTGTCTTTTGAGCAATTGACTTACGTTCTGTCAATTGTTAATATGATTGGTGTCAATGAGATTATTCTGAGTGAGGTTTAAAGATCACCTGTATGTTCCATCTTAGGCAACTCTTTCCCTTGGGAACATTGACTCTTCTCCTCTCCTCCGATTTAAAATTAAATGCACTGTTGATTTAGCTCTGTTGATTCTTCTCCTCTCCTCTGATTAAAAATTTATGGGCTTGCTATGCTCTCATTCTGACCGACTCAACCGTGATAACATTATAACATTTTCAGCCAGGTGAAATTATTCAGTTTCTAACCTAAGTACATGCCTCCCTCCCTAAAATTCCCATGTGACCTGGAGTTAGGGTTAAGCGTAGCACCTTATTCGTTAAATAACTTCATTGGTCAGTGACTCGTCTGACATGCCTTTGTGATCAATTGTCTCTATATTTCTCTCTTGTCTTTCAACCGGGGACTGATTCTAAACTTTTTGAGGATGAAAAGCTTCTGCTTGCATTTTAAGATCTTAGCTGAACTGTGAAACTATTCTGTTCTTTTTATTTCATATACTATGAAACTTAAAGAAACCTAAAAGGCTCGTCAAGTCACACCTCACTTGTAACTCATCTTTATTTGGCATCTATCAGTGTTTTAAGTCACAACCATCCTTCGCCATACACTGACATTTTCGACGAACAAGGTATGCTGTTTGTTGTTTTTCCCTTTTGTTTTTCCTTGTCTCTTTCTTCTTTTTCTTCCATCTGTTCCAAAATCTGCCATAGTTTGGAGGTCAATAAATGTGAAACTCCAAACTCATCACTAAAAGAGTATCCTCCCGTAAAATCATCATTTTCTTGAATGCCAGTTTTCTTGCAGTACACGTAAAACTGCTATTTTCTACAAATGAGATTCTCCAATTATGTGATTGATTATATGCAACTAATTTGTTTCTTTTAATAGTTGTATAATTCTGCATTTTTGTAAAAATTCATAAATAAATTTGTTCGGTTAATGTGTTAGTGCACAAAGATGTTTGATAATATGTCTGAGTTGTCATTGTTGATTAGGTTGAAGTTTTGGTTTAGTAGCCTTTGTTTCTTTGAAATTTTTCATAATTTGATCTTGTTTTCCTGCTTAGTTATTCCCCCCTTTTGTTAGGTAACCTCCTTACATTATCAGCTAATATGTCCCCGCGTCCACTGGTTGCTTGCGATATCTTTTCAGAACAACCCAATGCCATTCAAATCCTTCCATATTCAAATTTTTTTCCCAAACCTTCATGGTTTTACTTCAATTCAAACGAAGATGATGTATTGTCTCCTCCCCATCATTACAGAAATACATGTTGTGTTCTGTAATAAACGCTAGGTGAATAACTTGTGCTTGGCTTTCAATTTCATCAAGCATGTTAGCCAGTGAACATAGGCACACTTAGGGTTATGTCTGTTAAGCCAAACTCCCTTCCGCAACTCTTTCTATGATCCCCAAAGCAATGTATTGTCACATATTTCCCTGCTTTTGTCACGAATCCACCTGATAGTGTTAGAATTAGATAGAATAGGTTTAAAATCATTAGTAGGAGTGTAGGATCTCCAATTGTCACCTTCAATCATCCAACTAACCTTGGCTTTATCTGGAACTCTTGAGTTATATATGATCCCTCTCCCATATTTGTTAGTCAAGTAGATATTGAGTGCGATTGTAATACCGTGTCATTGGTTTCTTCAACCAATGAAAATGATCTACAACAATCTTACACACGTGGATCTGTAACCTTGCAATATAGTGTATCTCTATTGATTGTGGTGCATCATGTATATATGTCACATGATACTCCGGACCAACCGGATAAAAATAATTCAAAATATATATTGTCAATTTCGCTAAACAAAAGTCTTTAGACTATGTTTGGATGCTTAATTCAGAGCTCGAATTGGAATTGGAATTGAAAGAATAATTTGAATTTCGTGGGCTCAAATTGTTCATCCAATTTTAATTCTAAAACTTGACATTGAGTAGAAAAGATAGCCCCGAATGAAATATGACAATCTACACATGATGACTCATAGTTAGGTAAATAGATGGAACTCTTCATGGATTCCTGTAATAGATCATCGAAAAACACCATCTTTATTTATAATTATTCCGGTTACATATATAGATCCAATATCTACCTTGAACACCATCTTTATTTATAATTATTCCGGTTACATATATAGATCCAATATCTATCTTTATTTCAATTAAGGTGTTATATTAATTACTTAGTTATTCAAATACTCTCTCCCTCACATGCAATCTACACAAGAAGCAATATGTTAGTAACTTATTACTCTGCAGGCAGCTTCAGAAGAAGTAATTTATTTTCTCAAGAGAAGTTGAGATGATATTTGGGTTGTTGATCAGGAGTAAATATCCCAAAATGCTTCTCCGACTCCGCCCCATGTTTCCTGTTCTCATCAAACATGGCAAACAAGTACGTCTCTATCGCTCTTCCTTGCCTCTTTGGTGTCCCGTTCGTCCCCTTACATGACCAATCAAATTCCTGTAGTAAGTTCCCGCATTTTCCACCGACCGCGTCCCCACCCTCCGATGGCCACCCGCTCTCTGACACAACGATCTCAATCTCTCTCCTCCTGCCTTCTCCACAGCAGTGTACATCGCGTCCAACAACGCGTCAAATAAATTCTGATACCCCAATTTCTCGTCTTCCACTACGACTCCTGGGGAAGTAAACAAGGCGTAGGGAGTTGAATGCTTTGCGTGTTGTATATGTAGGTGAAATAAGGGTAGACGTTGACAAGAAGAGGGAGTTAACTCTAACTAGGAACGCGATGATTGGTTCAACATACGGTTTTGCATCTTCATTAAACAAGGCTTGTGATGGATGATCATGGGTATAATTGAGGAGTCTCAAATCTATTGCTGTGGAAACCTTGATTTGATCTTGGTGGCCAGCGGATGAAATTGCGTTGTAGATGTTGACCATGGCAGAGTCTTTCATCAGAGGGTTGAACTTCGTTTCCCACTGCAATGTACCGGAAATTGACTGACGGGATGTAACGTAGGGCGTTGTTTTGGACCCATTGTATCGCTGTTTGGTTGTTGGAAGCGAGGTCTTGAAGATGTTCGTTAGCGACACCGAGGATAAGGTCTATTTTTGATCCTCTAAGGGCTTGGAGGGTTTCGGTTGGATCGGGGTCGTAGATTCGCATTTTGTTGATATTGTTGAGCTTGTAGAGGTCAATTATTTGGGTTTTAGTTGGTAACTTAACGGCATTTCCTCCAAAACAAACACCTATGGATTGCGCACCTGTATCAGACCCCAAAGCAAAGCAGATGATTGATCGTTAGTGAGCAAAGCAAAGCAAGCAAGCAAGCACATTGGAAATTAAAGGACTTGGATTTTTTCCAATAGAAAACAAATTAATAAATTGTTTGACACAGACACTATTTGTTGTGGTGTGCACGCAACTTAATTCATCTCCTCGATCGGTTCAAGAGTACACGTACTCCCATGCACGCTTGATTATTATATTTGAAAATTATCTCTCGTCTTTGGTTATAGAAATTGAATTCGATGACTAGCATAGATTATCATTCAGATTAAGAACTAAATTTGAAGAGTGGATAGCTTGGGGAGGGGCAAATCCAACTAGCAATTAATTTGTTTGACACGTGAAAAACTAATTTTAAAACGAATAAAACATGCATAAATATATTTAATGAATTTCCATGGGGGTTGTTCCTTCGTTATGATCATCTCCTTCACCTCATCAGCTCCTCTCTTTTTATTATTATTATTATTATAATACTTCCTCCGTCACTAAATTATTGTCTTCTTTTTTCTTTTTTCTTTTTTGTCTATTCCAAAATAACTGTTTTGTTTCAAAACTTTTCTTTTTAAGACATCACTTTTACCCTTACTTTTTTTCCTACTTTAATTATTGACTACATACACATGGACATTAAAAAAAATTACACATTATACCAATATTAATAATTAAGTTAATTATTTTTTCTTAATCCGTGTGCTGAATCAAAATAATAATTAAGGGACGGAGGGAGTATCATCTATTCATACCTTATAATTTAGTCGAGATGGGTATATTTTTCAAAATGAGCAAAACTCAAACAAGAAAAAGAAAAAAAAAATCAATGTAAATAACTACTAATGGGAAATAAAATTCAGCATATATCCTAGTTCATTTAAAAATCATACACCGTGTGTGTGTGTGTGAGAGAGAGAGAGAGAGAGAGAGAGAGAGAGAGACCTGTGATTGATATTTGAAGGATAGCAGCAGCAAGGCAGAGGAGAAAGAGAAGAAGAGATTGAGGAATTTGAAGTCTGTTTGTAAGCACAGAAGAAGACGTCATTTGAAGAACTAAGGAAGAGATCATAAACACAGAGAGAGAGAGAGAGAGAGAGAGAGAGAGAGAGAATTTGAGTTTGGTGTTAACGTTGCCATGATATATGTGTAGTATATATATACTCTTAGAGCGTTCACAATGGAGCACCCTAAAAACCACTTTTAGAGATTTTTAGAGATATCTACCCTCGATCCTACAAATGGTTCTAGTCACCCTCTATCTAAAAATCAACTAAATCACCCTCTAAATATAGGGAGTTTTAACATGAATAGTGACTCAAATCTTCTACATTTTCCTCACTTTATTTGAACACAATATACTTTTGTTTAATATTTTGGAATGAAAATTATTAACATATACTCTCTCTGTCATTAAATTATTGTCTTATTTTTTTTATCCATTCCAAAATAATTGTCTTATTTTTTTTATCCGTCCTTAAATAATTGTCTTGTTTGAAATTTTCATAATTTAGGAGATTATTTTTACCATTTTACCCTTACTTTTCTCTTTACTTTAATTATGCGCCATATACATGGGTATTAAAAGAAACTATACATTATACCAATATTAATAATTAAGTCGGTTATTTTTGTTAATCCGTGTGTTAGAAGTCAAATAAGACAATAATTTAGGAACGGAGAGAGTACAATATATTTTTTATAGTATATAAAATTTAAATTTTAAAATATTTTATTTTAATTGTGGTAGAAAAATATAAATAAAAAAGAAAAAATATAATGGTTTGTTAGTTGAGATGAGAGATATTTAATTTTTAGAGGGTTGTATAGAGAGTGTTTGTTGGAGTGGATTTATTTTTAGAGTGTTAAAAAAGTGAAACTTAAACGAAAAACGAGGTGTTTAAAGTGTGATATAGAGATATATTGGAGGTTATTGTTGTGGACGCCCTTACTCCCTAGCTCCACTTTAGTCGTTTGTGTTGGAAAATGTCAAATGGCTGGCAGGCAGACAGGCAGTTGCGGGTCAATCCGATCCTCCACCGGTGATTACATTACACCCATCAATTCAATGGTTGACAAATCGACACCACACCCCATCTTCTCATTTTCCTTGTAGAATATAATGCTTCCTATATATATACTATTATCTCCAACACTTTCTAACCTTTCAAATCCAACAAAACTAAATTATGCCTTGACATAACGGCAACAGTCGTTATGCATGATTTCGTGTATCCTTAGAAGATTCAAACTAATCTACTCTCTGTTTCAAAATATTTGTCGTTTTAGCTTTAAAAATTTATTTCAAAAAGATTGTCATTTTAAGTTTTCAATGCATGTTTTGCCTAATTTACCCTTGTCTTCTCACAAGTTTCAATAATTGATCATCTCTTCATTAAATACTTTATCTTCTCCCAATGGCTATCTCCTTCCAATTTATCTTTTCAACTACTCCTAGCACAAAAATTAAAGATATTTAATAAGGGTATATTTGTCAACTTATAAAATTCCTTAATATGTGTGCACAACTCTAAAACATCAATCTTTTTGAAACGGAGGGAGTATAAATTAATACTCCCTAGATCTATTCCTAAATTATCATCTTGTTTTATTTATTTATTTATTTATTTTGTCAAACAACATAATTTTTAAATACAAATTTGATAGGTGTGTGTATATATATATATATATATATATATATATATGCCGAGGAATATCACGAATCGCTAGATGTTTGGATATCTAGAACGTGAATAATCAAACCAAAGAGCAAACACTAGGTGAATCTTTGTGGATATCCTTAGAAGATTCAAACTAATCTAAAAATTAATACTCCCTGATCTATTCCTAAATTATCATCTTGTTTTATTTTTTATTTTGTCAAATAACATAATTTTCAAATACAAATTTGACGTATATACTTATTTTTTCAAAATCATAAAACAAGTAATTTCAGTGGGGTGGGGTGGCACCCACCCAGGGCCCAAATTAATAAGAGGCCCAAAATTTTTTTTATTGTTGTAGTATTAATTAGTATACATGTAAACTAAAAATAGTATTCAAATTTCTTGAACTGAGGCCCAAACTCAAAGCTTTTGTTGTTATTTTGAATTATATTTGTTCAATTGTTTGTTGAGACTATGTTTATTTGTTAAATTTTATTACATTGTTAATTATTATTTTTCTTTTTACAATGTTTTTGTGTGTTTAAAAATTGAAAATGACATTTATTTTATTTATTTGTTAAATTTTGAATTATGTTTGTTCAATTGTTTGTTTGGACTTTTGAATTTGATAGTTTATTCACATCTTATATAGTTACATTGAATTTATAATTTAGTTAATTACTAATTTGAGGTCATAGCTACAGTGATTGATAAGAGAACCATGAAATAGAAGTGCGAAACAACAAGAATCTCAAATTATTCTTACATGATTGTTGATTTGAGTAATTGAGTTTTTTTTTTTTACTTTACGAGACTGAAATTCGGTAAGAATTTGTTCAGTATTCTAGATAATAATGTTTCCCCAAACTTAAATATTTCAGCTCAGTAGGAACTCGTTATTGAAATTGTACTGATAGCAAAAATTATTTTTGTCTATTTAAGAAATTAAATTAAAAAAATACATGAGATTAATATTTGATAATTAAATTAGGGCCCTTCTTTTAACTTTGTTCCGGACCTATAAAATGCTAAGAACGGCCCTGAGTAATTTGTAGTATTTTAAAAGTACTACAAATTACATATTTAATGATTTTGAAAAAAATATAAATATATACGTCAAATTAGCATTTAAATAATATCTTATTTGACTAAAAAAATCAAACAGGATGATAATTTAGAAACGGAGGGAAGTAGATTCATTAATATTATTGTTACATAGATGCATAACCTCAATATAGATTTATTCGAGCTGAGGAGAGGTAGTTTAGGAATTGGCTAAGATTCCTTCCATATTTTGCGGCGTTTTAGAAGGGAAGAATGCATTTTACGTGAAATTGGATTCAACGAGCACGAGCAGTAGTCCGGGCACTCTTGATCGAGCGGGCATCATGATGGTCGGAAAAGCTGTTGTCCGCATAGGGCATGCATGCTTGGTGCTTGCTTGATGTGAGAAATTTCTTGTTTTGACTTTTTAATACCAAATTACTTGGGCATTAGGAAAGTATCTTGTTTTGACTTTTTAAAACTAAATTAATTGTTTTTTAAATAAAAATTTGACATGTATTTTTTTATTTATTTCAAAATCATAAAACACGTGATTGACAAAGTACGTGTTTTATGATTTAAAAAAAATTAGAAATAAATGTCAAATGTTTATTTAAAAAACAATTAATTTGACTTTAAAGAAACAAAATAAAACACTTATTTAGGAACAGAGAGAGTATTTATTTAAAAAAAAAAACCAGGGTTCTAAAAATTCCTAGGCGGGCGCTAGGTGCCAAAGTAGGGCCTAGCGGTTAAGGGTCTAGTCGGGGCCTAAAAATCGAGACATAATTATACTATAGGTCTATACCATACTTGCTATAATAATATTAATAACTAAATATAACCAAATAAATTAAAAATAATGGTCACATTACAAAATTAAAAGTTAAAAATTAAAATTTAATTCAATAATCAATACATGGTGTAACAATAATAAATAACTAAATATAGCTAAATAAACTAAAATATTAATCTCATGTATTCAATAATCAATACATGCTTTTAGTTATCCAATCACATTCCATTTCCACCCCCACCCCATCCATCACTATGTGTCTATGACTATGACCATACTACACTCACTCACTATTCCCCCTCCATCTATAAAAATCAATTGGGGATGAATGGAGTACCACTCTCTTAGTTTATTCCTTATACTCCTTGATCTATTCAAAAAAAAAAATTTTATTACTCCCTCCGTCCCTAAATTATTATGCAGGTTGACCCATGCGGATTAAAAATTCAATTGACTTGATTATTAATATTGGAATAGTATTGAAAAAGTGTGTTGTTTCCTTTAATGCCCATGTGTATGTGGTCCATAATTAAAGTAGGAAGAAAAAGTAAGGGTAAAGTAGTAAAAGTGATGTTCTAAAAAGTAAAGTTTCAAACAAGACAATTATTTTGGGACGGACAAAAAAGGAAAGGAAGACAATAATTTAGGGACGGGGGGAGTATTATTTTTTTTTGTATGTTTCAGAAAAATAGTCTTATTTTTAAATTAGAATAAATTTATAGTGCAATTCAAAAAACGTCCAAATGTAAAGCTATAAAAAGTTTGTCTTTTCAAATGAAATTTTTTAGAGATAGAGAGAATATCTCATAATATATCATAAACTATTAATATATATTTCAAGAAATGTGCACAGTGTTATATGATAATTAGTTACGCAATAATATTTCCTCAAAGTAACATTTTAACTTCTTGAAAAATGTTAGTCCTAATACAACAAGGTACAAACCTTTTATCCGTACTTAAAAAAAAAAACATATCATTATAGTACCATAGTTGATTCTTTTGTTACCCAGTACTTTGTACTATGATGATGAATTGGCCCTTCATTTCATGTTCATTATTGTGCCTCTGCCTCTCCCCACTTTAATTATTGTACTTTGTACTTTGTACTATGATGATGAATTGGATCATTTCTTTGCTCAGCCATTTTATGTAAGTAAATTGAAATATTGTACTCCGTCTCTTAATTATTGTCTTGTTTAATTCGGCACATAAATTAAGAAAAAATAATTAATTTAATTATTAATATTAGTATAATGTATAATTTTTTTTAATATCTATGTGTATGTGGTCCATAATTAAAGTAGGAGAAAAGTAAGGGTAAAATGATAAAATTAATGTCCTAAAAAAGAAAATTTTCAAACAAAATAATTATTTTGAGACGAATAAAAAATAAAAGAAAAATAATAATTTAGAGACAGGAGGGAGTATATCTTTTGATCTCAGATCGCCCTTTCCTGCATCGGTGATGAAGGATGTTGGAGAAAGATCATTTGATTAAAGCCTTCTTGTCAATCTAAAAGGTTTTGTTTGGAAAGAATATTGATCAATTTTCCCAGTCTTTTGTCCAGTTTTTAAAGGTAAGAAATTGAAGTACTTTTCAGTTTTTTCACAATGCGGGTGGGTTGCAAACATTTTTTAATATATAGTTTATACAACGTAACCTTCCGTTTCTAGTAAAGAGTTAACTTTTTTTTTAAAAGTCAATATGTGACTAAATTAAATTAAAATTTTACATATTTTACTTATGTTTTAGAAAATAAAATTTCATTAATTAAAAACTGCCTAAAGAATATTATGGATTACAATTTTTATAACTTTATAATAACAACTAAATATATGTAAATTATTGGTCAAATTTTAGCTAAGTTGACCCAAAAAAGTCAAAAGTGGATTATTTACCTAGAACGGAGGAAGTATATAGGAGTATTTTAATTTTAGTTTACAATTAGGAAAAAAAATTAAGTGTGGTTAGTCAAACTTAACGGGTATTTTAAGACAGAGAATATATTCAATGGTGCTGGAGCACAACGTGGTACAAAGTAGACCTCACTTTTTAAACTATTTTTGATACTATACCATATCGCCATTGATAATTTTGCATCACGTATCCATGCATGCCACACGATACTCCAGACCAACGAACAAACCGGATAAAAATAACTCAAAATGTAAATATTGTCAATTTCACTAAACAGAAATCCAACAAAAGTCTTGAATGAAATGTGGAAGATATATAGGTAAATAGATGGAACTCTTCATGGATTCCTGTAATAGATCATCAAAAAACACCATCTTAATTTATTTATAATTATTCCGGTTACATATATAGATCCAATATCTATCTTTATTTCAATTAAGGTGTTATATTAATTACTTAGTAATTCAAATACTCTCTCCCTCACATGCAATCTACACAAGAAGCAATATGTTAGTAACTTATTAGGAGTAATATTATAACTGCAGACAGCTTTCAGAAGAAGTAGTTTATTTTCTCAAGAGAAGTTGAGTTGATATTTGGGCTGTTGATCAGGAGTAAATATCCCAAAATGCTTCTCCGACTCCTCCCCATCTTTCATGTTCTCATCAAACATGGCAAACAAGTACGTCTCTATCGCTCTTCCTTGCCTCTTTGGTGTCCCGTTCGTCCCCCTCACATGACCAATCAAATTCCTGTAGTAAGTTCCTGCATTTTCCACCGACGCGACCTCCCCACCCTCCGATGGCCACCCGCTCTCTGACACAACGATCTCGACATTTGGTCCACCTGACTTCTCCAATGCGGAGTAGTGAGCATCCAAAATGGCATCGAAAAGATTGCGGTATTCAAGACCGTTGTTACTATCCGTGACAACAACTCCCGGTGCCGTAAACAACGCATAGGGAAGATTGTTTTGTGGATCCGCAAAGTAAGGGTACACATTGACAAGCAATGGCAAATTGTTCTGTACTAGGAAACCGATAATTGGGTCAATAAATGTTGACCTCGTATTGTCACGATAGACACCTGTTGATGGGGGTGAGGATTGGTCTAGGAGACCGGAATATGCTGCCGTTGATACCTTGATTTGGCTTTGTAGGCCTGCGGCTACTATAGCGTTGTAAATGTTTTGCATAGCAGGGAGAACAAACGAGACATATTGAGCTGTGGTGTCGCGGTTGGGATCTACTTCATTTCCAACTGCTATGTACCTAAATCTGACATCAGGGTTGTAGTTTTGAACATTGTTCTGAACCCATGTGCTAGCTGCCGAAGGGTCGGATGCAACGGATTGGAGATCGGTATTGGGGACATCGAGAATGATTTCGATGTTGGATCCTCTCAGAGCGTTGAGAACGGCCGGATTTGGATCGTAAATTCTCATTCTTCTTATGCTGTTGGCATTGTAAAGATTTATAACGTCCTGTTCCGATGGTAAATTGTTGCCATTCCGACCGTAGCAAACACCTACGGATTGTGCACCTAAATTGGATTCATAGAAAAGAATGAGATAGTAGTATCAAATTAATTAGTTCGAGTCTTTTAGCTAGCTAGCTAGTATGACACTTGCGAGTTTGGAAAGGTTAGACCTAACTTCTCTCTACTTGGCCCATATTAGCTAGCTACTTCTATGTGAAAAATTCTTCGAGAAGTTGGAAAATAATTTTACCAAATAAGCGGGAAGACTTAGGTGCACCCAGATCATAAGGTGTGGTTATGGTTATAATATGAATCAATTAGTTTATAGTGATGGCTTGGTGCAACATTTTTTTTTAATTTTTATGTACAGTTGCAACTACCAAGATAAGTGGAGCAAAATACTTGAGCGCACCAACCAAATTTTTGTTGCGGGCCATTTTAGACTCATTGGTCTGTAATCTATCTAGCGACCATGAACTACTGAACCCCAAACAACGTAAATTTGGGTCCAAGCATGTTGGAGCCTTGATCACTTCATTCATTAAATAACGTGGCAGGTACGATTTCAATGAAACACTTGAGGAAATTAAGGGTTGAATTTTACCATAGGTCCCACTTGTTCTGACCAATCAATCACATGTTAAAGTAGTAAACTCTTTAAAAAAAAAAAAAAATTTAATTGGAGTAGGTCAGCATAATTTTGTAAATGTAGTAAACGAAAGTTTTATATTGTCTCTTAAAGCTGTACAAAATTATGCGTGCAATAGTTTGTTTGTGTTTTAATGTGTGTGTGTGTGTGTGTGTGAGAGAGAGAGAGAGAGAGAGAGAGAGATCTAGAGAGAGAGAACCTGTTGATTTGAGCATAGGCATTACCAAGAGCCCTAGAAGCAGCAGCAGCATGGCTGCCATAACCTGTTGCTTGCTTGTGTAATAAAAATAAAATACAGCCATGAGAAGTGGAAGGACAAAATCTTAATTTTACGTGGGAGAATATTATTAATTAAAAATGGATGAGAATTTACAATAAATCTCTCACTATATATAGACTAGACTGACAAATAGATTGGAAAAAATATAAAATGAAATGGAAGACTTATGCCATTGCCCCGTCAATTACTCCATATAGAAACTAAGACCCATTAAATGCATGGGTAATTATAATACGTGCTAGCTAGCTGTGTAAGTTCAATTCATTGAATAATTCTTCAAGTCTCAGACAGTGAGTTGAGTGAGTGACCCGTCAAAATTTAATTTCTATTGAGTGCCAATTTTTCCCTTGAAAGATCTCTATATATCTAAGCTTGTACAGACAATTGCAGTTGCCTAACATGTGGTGGGCTTCTCCGCATAAGAAGCTCCCATTGAATTGAAGGTCTGTCTACATACACTTGCGTGAGAAAATATTCAATGCTGTTATAACATCACGTGACATGTCTTCGTTGTCCATTACGAACAATAACGATACACTATAGAGTCAAGATGACTTTAAAAAATAGGGTTAATTTCACCATTGGTCCCTGAAGTTTGGGCCTTTTTATCAATAGTCCCCGATCTTAAACTTGTATCACCACTACCCAAAGTATCCATTTTTTACACACCATTGGTCCCTGTGTTGGACGGTGTTAGGGTTGGGACCGTTAAGTGGGCATGTGCTCACTCACGTTATATTTTAGGAGGGTGAAGAAGTCATTTCCATTCAAATGCAATACTTTATTTGTTATGTTTTTGCAATGGTATTAAAGCCAAGGGGGCCATGTATAATATTATCAAAAGTAAGGGTACTATACCCAAACAAAGTATTCTCATTCTCTTCTTCTTCTCCGGCAATGGCCAAACCCAAAACTCATTCTCCTTCTTCTCCGGAAACGGCCAAACCTAACTCATCAGAAAATTATAGTACAAAATAAAGTTTATGACCAAATAAGTAGGATCACGATGGGTATTGATTAATGGGTATATGTCGATTTTTTGACTTCAAAACCAAAATTGAAAGCCCACATTCCACAATTCAATTTCGAATCCTTCTCTTTCATCAAAAAGATATTCAAAATCTAGTGTTGTAATTTTTCGAATGATATTCAAAATCTAGGGTTTTAAGCAAACCCAAACTCGAATTCGCTCATAGTCGAAAAATCTCCGGGTTGGTTGGTGTTGTCTTCCACGGCGATTTCGTTCCCGAATTCGCGATGACGAAAAGTGGTGTAGACCTTGTCGCACATGAAAAGCTCGAGAACCTAGAGTGGAGGTCGCTCTCTCTCTCTCCCTCCCTCCCGAAAAATGGTGTAGCCCATGAAATTGGGGTTCCTCTGCTATTATTGTGGATTCGACATCCTCCGTAACGATCTGGAAAGGGACAAAGCGGAAATTCGTGTAGCGTGGATGAGGTAGCATTTGTAGTGAAGGAGGTGACTAATGGCCCGAGCACATGGGTCGATCGTGGCGATGATTCGATTAGCCCGCTTAATCTTGCTTTTGGGAGTCAACATCTTTGGTTCTGCCGACTAGCCCAAGTTTTCGACTTTGGCGAGTTTCGTTGGGCACTAATGATTAGATACCACTAGTGGGATGATTGAATGATGGCAAGACATTCGAAGAGGAGTTCAGAGCTATGGCACAACTCGCAGGCAGAGGTGGACGACCGGAGATGAGGTTGTCTATTGGCGAAGGATATGGGTTTGGAAAGAAAAATATTAGTTTTTAGGGTTAAATGGAATTGACCCTTTTGCCCTCATTAAAAATCACGTGAGTTTGCACATGCCCACTTAACGGTCCCATTCCTAATGCCGTCCAACACGGGACGGTGTGCAAAAAATGGATACTTTGGGTAGTGGTGATACAAGTCTAAGATCGGGAGTATTGGTAAAAGGCCCAAACTTCAGGGACCAATGGTGGAATTAACCCTAAAAATATGTTTACTTTTAACTCCACTTTCTACCACTTTGGCATTATATCTATTCTTCGCATCATGTAAGCATGTCGTGTGATAGTACGAGATCATCAAATATTTTCTCTGTTCTTCACGAGTGTTTTGATTAGTTAGTTACAATGTCTTCAATTGATTTCTCGTTAAGTATCGATCTAAAATTTATCAAAAAATTCAACTGTGTAGATGGTGGAATATTTCCTCCAAGCACGATTGGGTATTGCCTTGTACGTAACGGTAGCTAAAAGACCTGGGTTGTGGTCCCCATGCATGTCCTAGCCATGGAGGTATAGATTTCATCGAAAATTGTGGTGCATAAAGAACGGATCATAATAATTTCTTCTCAAAATAGTTGCAACAACCTGGGGGTCTAACTACTACTATAAATGGGCTATTGTAGTGTTCTTCTTCCATACTAAACGAATTGTTAGTGTCCATTAAGTTCAGCCCCAATTAGGCTTGGCAATGGGGGTTGAATTTGGATGGAATATTCTTCTTTAAATTCGATTTATTAAGAAATTATTGGATTCTAACAGAATCAAGTTATTTCTCGAATATTTCAAAGCTCGATTCATATTCTAAATTTTTTGATTCAATTTTTATCCAATCTTAATCAAAGTATTGAATCAAAACATCCTTTATTGAATCAAGGCCAAACAAATACTCCTATTAAAAATGTTGACCTCAGCGTGTGTGTGTGTGTGTATATATATATATATATATATATATATATATATATAAAGGTTGAGATTTAATGGTTAGTTGGAAAATGCAATTAATACAAGTAGGTGAGTCATTTAATGCATTAAATCTCAACCTTTAATTTTTGATCCAATGGTTGATAATGAGAGTAACCATTGATGGTTAAATAAAAAAGTAACCATTAAATACTTCCCCATATATATATATATATATATATATATATGACAATGCTAGTAAAAATTTATTGTGCAAAAAATATATAAATATTTAGTTGAAATAATAATTATTGATGACTAAAAACTTTGAAATAACTTAACAAGTATAGTATTACTATATCTTTTATATTAAATCGAATCAGGTTGTTAAGAAATTGGATCAACCTTGATCCAAATCTGATTTAATTAGCTATCGGGTTATCAAACTTCAATTACAATTAAGTAATCGAATTGAAAAACTCAATTCATATCCTAAGTAAAAATATATAACATCGAACTTGAATTCAATTCGAATCAAAATCTGATCTAGTGGGAGGCTTCGATAGCCTAAAGGGTGCCAGTTATCTCACCATGTCCTGTACCATATCATTGAATTTTGCTAATATCCCCAATTTTATACTTGACTATCCTTCTTAACTTTAATATTTTCCTTCTTAATTTCCTTCCTTCAAGTCTGAGAGAATTTGTTAGGCATCTTCATTTCCCATAAGTTGTTACCTCATCATCATTGGCCCCTTTGATAGATCCAAAGAGTGTCTTTCTTAATTTGAGCAAATGTGTCAAATATGCATGCTCATGCATAAGTGCCTTATAATTCCAACTTTAATTTCAACCCCTTTTATCTATATATCTCCTTAATGACTTAATTAGTAGCAGGAGAATATATAATCCCATGCATGCATGGTGCTAAGGTACAGAGATTAAAAGTTGCCGTCGTCGATCGAGTCAGTGTGTCACTTTAGCCGCTCTCTGACTGCAGGGAGGGAAATCGTAAATTAATAATTAATTAAAGCCTTTGATTGTGTTTGATTTTGGTAAAAGTATGTAGTAGTGAAATGTGCTCCGAAATTTTGCATGAAATGTGCCCCAATAGCTAAATTAAATGTTACTTTTAATTGTTAGGCCGAACTTAATTGTGGCTTATTCTGATATCTATATATATAAAATATTACTTACTTATTTAGTGATAGGATTCGCAAATTGTCTAATTACCAATCAAAAGAGACCAACATGGATTTTGGGAGTGGAATATTGTAACCCTTTTACTGTGGTATTTACGGTGGAACGTTGGTGTGGATCAAGAGTAGGAAACAATGCAAATTATTGCAGCAGCAAGGTTAATGGTTTTCAATGTTAATTAGTACTGTTATATATATATATATATATATATATATGACTTCAATAAATACCATTTGAATTTGTAGTTGATAATAATACTAATTGTGTGATATCGATCAACCCTGAAATTGTACGTTGACATATTAAGTAGGATTAGTGATTGATGATCAACTTTCTTCCTTAATTTATTTACATGTACAATGAGTCAAAGCAAAGCTTACCTTTTAATTTGTGGTAAATTAAGTAAATACTCCAATATATTACTATATTACCACGAGTGGTAAAAGAAGTAAATACTCCAATATATTACTATATTACCAAGAGTGGTAAAAAGCTAGCTAAAAATCGAGTTCTTATCTATCTAGATAAAACATCCATCTTACTACTTCCATTAGAAAGTAAGTTGATATTTCGGCTGCTTATTAGGAAAGAAAAGCCCGAAATGTTTCTCAGTTCCGTCACCTGGCTTTAGATTCTCATCAAACATAGCAAACAAGTATGTTTCTATGGCCCGTCCAGGCCTCTTTGGACTCCCTTTCTTCACATGATCAATCAAATTCTGGTAATAAGCACTTGCGTTCTCAACGGTTGCCCAAGTACCCTCCTCTGACGGCCACCCGCTTTCCGACACAACAATCTCCAATCTCTCTCCTCCTGCCTTCTCCACAGCAGTGTACATCGCGTCCAACAACGCGTCAAATAAATTCTGATACCCCAATTTCCCGTCTTGCACTACGACTCCTGGGGAAGTAAACAAGGCGTAGGGGAGTTGAATGCTTTGCGTGTTGTATATGTAGGTGAAATAAGGGTAGACGTTGACAAGAAGAGGGAGTTAACTCTAACTAGGAACGCGATGATTGGTTCAACATACGGTTTTGCATCTTCATTAAACAAGGCTTGTGATGGATGATCATGGGTATAATTGAGGAGTCTCAAATCTATTGCTGTGGAAACCTTGATTTGATCTTGGTGGCCAGCGGATGAAATTGCGTTGTAGATGTTGACCATGGCAGGAAGAACAAACCGGAGTCTTTCGTCAGAGGGTTGAACTTCGTTTCCCACTGCAATGTACCGGAAATTGACTGACGGGATGTAACGTAGGACGTTGTCTTGGACCCATTGTATCGCTGTTTGGTTGTTGGAAGCGAGGTCTTGAAGATGTTCGTTAGCGACACCGAGGATAAGGTCTATTTTTGATCCTCTAAGGGCTTGGAGGGTTTCGGTTGGATCGGGGTCGTAGATTCGCATTTTGTTGATATTGTTGAGCTTGTAGAGGTCAATTGTTTGGGTTTGAGTTGGTAAGTTATCGGCATATCCTCCAAAACAAACACCTATGGATTGCGCACCTGTAAAGCAGATGATTGATCGTTAGTGAGCAAAGCAAGCAAGCACATTGGAAATTAAAGGACTTGGATTTTTTCCAATAGAAAACAAATAAATTGTTTGACACTATTTGTTGTCGGGTCGTTGTTGAGGTGATTCGTTTGGTGTGTCACTCAACTTAATTCATCTCCAAATGAGTTCAAGAGTACACGTACTCCACGCACGCTTGATCATTATATTTGAAAATTATCTCTCGTCTTTGGTTATAGAAATTGAATTCCGATGACTAGCATAGATTATCATTCAGATTAAGAACTAAAATTGAAGAGTAGATAGCTTGAGGAGGGGCAAATCCAACTAGCAATTAATTTGTTTGACATGTGAAAAACTAATTTTAAAACAAATAAAACATGCATAAATATATTTAATGAATTTCCATGGGGGTTGTTCCTTCGTTATGATCATCTCCTTCACCTCATCAGCTCCTCTTTTTTTTTTTTTATAATACTCTCTCAGTTCCTAAATTATTGTCTTTCTTTCATTTTTTGTCCTTCCTAAAATAATTGTCTTGTTTGAAAATTTTTCTTTTTAAGACATCTCTTTTACCATTTTACCCTTACTTTTTCCCCTACTTTAATTATATATAAGTCACATACACATGGGCATTAAAGAAAATTACACATTATACCAATATTAATAATCAATTTAATTATTTTTCTTAATCCATGTCTTTGGATCAAAACAATAATTAAGGGACGGAGGGAGTATCATCTATTCATACCTTATTTAGTCGTGATGAGTATGTTTTTCAAAATGAGAAAAACTCAAACAAGAAAAAGAAAAAAAAATCAATGTAAATAACTACTTATAATGGGAAATAAAATTCAGCATATATCCTAGTTCATTTAAAAATCATACACCGTGTGTGTGTGTGTGTGAGAGAGAGAGAGAGAGAGAGACCTGTGATTGATATTTGAAGGATAGCAGCAGCAAGGCAGAGGAGAAAGAGAAGAAGAGATTGAGGAATTTGAAGTCTGTTTGTAAGCACAGAAGAAGACGTCATTTGAAGAACTAACTAAGGAAGAGATCAGAAACTAAGAGAGAGAGAGAGAGAGAGAGAAGGCAATTTGAGTTTGGTGTTAACGTTGACATGATATATGTTATATATACTCTTAGTACTCCCTCCACTTTAGTCGTCTGTGTTGGAAAATGTCAAATGAACGGCAGGCAGACAGGCAGTTGCGGGTCAATCCGATCCTCCACCGGTGATTACACCCATCAATTCAATGGTTGACAAATCTACACCACACCCCATCTTCTCTTTTTCCTTGTAGAATATAATGCTTCCTATATATATACTATTATCTCCAACACTTTCTAACCTTTCAAATCCAACAAAACTAAATTATGCCTTGACATAACGGCAACAGTCATTATGCATGATTTCGTGTATCCTTAGAAGATTCAAACTGATCTAAAAATTAACATAGGTGCTAAATACATCACCCCTTTTATGTTAAATACAACACCCTCTCCTGAAAAAAATATTATTTTGCCCGTCATTCAATTATAAAAAAAAAAAATGAAATCCATCTCGAGGAGGCGGATCTCTAGGAAGAATCCACCTCGGGGTGGTGGATCTCTAGGAAGAAATCCACCTAGGGGTGGCGGATCTACCATGTTTCGTTAAAACTTTAACGATTTCGTTAACTTTTTAACGAAAATATTAACTTTAGGGGTTGAAAGTGTAATAAAATATAAAAACTAACGGAATCATGGATCCACCTAGTATAGGTGGATTTTTGGGATATGTCCGCCCTAGTGTAGGCAAATCTTTGGAATATGTCCGCCTAATCTAGGTGGATTTTTGAATTTTGTCCACCTAGAGGTGGTGGATTTGTCTTTCTTTTTTTTTTTTTCATTTATAATATGGGCAAAATAGTCAATTTGCTAGGGAGTGTTGTATTTAGCATATGTATTTAGTATCACTCAAAATTAATACTCCCTAGATTGTTCCTAAATTATCATCCTATTTGATTTTTTTTTTATTTATTGTCAAACAACACGTTTTTCTAATGCAAATTTGATGTACATATATATATACTTTTTTTTTTAAATCATAAAACAAGTAATTTGTAGTATTTTAAAAGTATTACAAATTACGTGTTTAATGATTTTGAAAAAAATATAAATATATACGTAAAATTAGCATTTAAATAATATCTTATTTGACTAAAAAAATCAAACAGGATGATAATTTAGAAACGGAGGGAAGTAGATTCATTAATATTATTGTTACATAGATGCATAACCTCAATATAGATTTATTCGAGCTGAGGAGAGGTAGTTTAGGAATTGGCTAAGATTCCTTCCATATTTTGCGGCGTTTTACAAGGGAAGCATGCATTTTACGTGAAATTGGATTCAACGAGCACTAGTCCGGGCACTCTTGATCGAGCGGGCATCATGATGGTCGGAAAGCTGTTGTCCGCATAGGGCATCCTTGGTGCTTGCTTGATGTGAGAAATTTCTTGTTTTGACTTTTTAATACCAAATTACTTGGTCATCATGAAAGTATCTTCTTTTGACTTTTTAAAACCAAATTAATTGTTTTTTAAATAAAAATTTGACATGTATTCTTTTATTTATTTCAAAAATATAAAACACGTAATTGACAAAGTACATGTTTTATGATTTAAAAAAAAATAGAAATAAAACTCAAATGTTTATTTAAAAAATAATTAATTTGACTTAAAAAAAACAAAATAATACACTTATTTAGGAACTGGGAGAGTATTTATTTAAAAAAAAAAAAAAAAGAGAGAAACTAGACTTAACTAGAGAGGCAGGAGATGGATCATTTCTTTGCTCAACCATTTTATGTAAGTAAATTGAAATATTGTACTCCTTTCGTCCCTTAATTATTGTCTTGTTTGATTCGGCATACGAATTAAGAAAAAACAATTGATTTGATTATTAATATTAGTATAATGTGTAATTTTATTTAATATTCATGTGTATGTGGTTCATAATTAAAGTAAGGAAAAAAGTAAAGGTAAAATGGTAAAAGTAATATCCTAAAAAAGAAATTAAAGCTTTCAAACAAAACAATTATTTTAGAACGAACAATAAAGAAAAGGAGGACAATAATTTAAGGACGGATGGAGTATGTCTTACGGAGTTTTGATCTCAGGTCGCTCTTTCCTGATCTCAGATCGCCCTTTCATGCATCGGTGATGAGGGATGTTAGAGAAAGATCATTTGATTAAGGGCAAACTACACAAATGGTCCCTGTAGTTTTAGCCATTTTTGCATTTGGTCCTTACACCTCGCAAATGGTCCCTGTACCAAGACATTGTACCAAATTGGTCCTTCCGTCAAACTCTGTTAATATTCTGCCGTTAAGTGCTCCCACGTGCCACACACGTGCAATTATTGATGGGTAAAATAGTCATTTGACCTTATAAAGTACAGGGACCATTTCTGAAGTAATTAAAGCAAAAGAAAATCAACCCACTACTATTCATCGTCTTCTCAATTCATCCATTTTCATCTTCCTTGATTTATTCCTCAATCATTTCTCTCTCTCTCTAACCAGAAATCTATCTTCTTGATCCAGCGCCTAAAGCCAAAGAAAAATTGCAAAAAATAGAAAGAATTTTATTAAAACCCATAAACTGGTTCAAGCAAAAACTCCCAAATTAAGCATTGCATGTGCACCATAAAAGGAAAAAAGAAACAATATTTAACAAACCCATCATTTAAAAACCCCCAATTTCATCATTCACATGAAAATTAAAAAGCAAAACCATCATGCAATTGCGAGAACACCACAATAACAAGAGAGAAAACAAGAACAAAAAAAAAAAACACAATGCAGTAAAATCAAAGCCGCTCAAGAACAAATCGACGCATGGTACACAAAAACACTAAACCCACAAAGAATCAAGGAACAAAATTAATAAATCAACAAAAACCCGTAACCGAAAGAACCCAAATAACATGAAGACTAATACAAATACATAAATGTGGACGAAAAAGAGAGCCGATTACTTCAACTTGGGTGCCGGCGAGGAGTTTAGGGCGAATTTTGAGTGATGAGCGCATTCTTGATCGCTGGGAAACACCGGTTTTGAATGTCACGCCATGTGAGAGGTTTGGAGGTTTGGGGTTTTCCAGTTTGACGTGTACGATCGATGAAAAAACAAAATTTTATTATTGATCAAAAAAAAGACCCAGCAATGCGGTAAAGGATTAGCAGAGACAGAAGATAATTTCGGGAGGTAGTGTAGTGCTTCGAAGTAGAACCACGACGAGAAGAATCGACCGGGAAAAGAGAGAGATCGCTGCTTCTTCGCTTGATAACGCTGCAGGAGCTTCCCCATCTTGTGACGGCACTGGGCAGAGGGGAAAGAAAGCTTCTTATTGACCGCCGGAAACAATGGTGGGCTTGAAAAATTGTGGCCGATTTTGTGTTGATCGAGGACGAGAGGATGGGGAGGGGCAAATGGCACCAGAAGCAATTATTGAATGTTTTTGTGGTAGACAGATCAGAAAGTGATTGTTGGGTGTCATGGTGTGAAGTGGGTTTGAGAGATAGCACGTCAAGTGTTTGTTGAATTGCAGCAGAGACGTCGAGGACAGATGTGGTGGTGTGTGATAAGGTCTTTGTGAGACAGATTGAAGGAATGAAGAGAGAAAAAATGACCGTAAGATGAAAAAGTTTGCACCATGTTAGCTAACATACGGTGTGGGAGATGCGAGCATTGAGCAATGAAGAAAACCAGTGGGATTTGGGTTTGGCTTTATGTAGGAGGGAGGGAAGAAAGTGAGATTGTGAGAAAGAGGGTGACGTGAGGTTTTTTGAAAGAAAACAAATTTGGGTTAATTTGGTGAAAGGCAAAACTACATTGATATTGAGAGAGAGAGAGAGAGAGATGTTCTTGGAAATTGCGGTTTGATAAACGGGCAAAACACACTATCGAATGGTTTGAAGAAAGAAGAGAGAGAGTAAAAATGGTTTGAAGAAAGAGAGAGGAGGAGAGAGAGTAAAAATGGTCTGAAGAAAAAGAGTCAATTTTACAGTTTCACAATTGGTCCCTGTACTTTTAAAAGCAAAATGACTATTTTACCCCGTCCAAAATGCACGTGCAATGCACATGTCAAGACTTAACGGAAAAAATTTAACGGAATTAGACGGAGGGACCAATTGCGTTCAATTGGTTGGTACAAGGACGACTGGCAAAAAAAAATTTGTACAGGGACGAATTGCAAAAAACACTAAAACTACAGGGACCATTTGTGTAGTTTGCCCTTTGATTAAAGCCTTCTTGTCAATCTAAAAGGTTTTTTTGGGAAGAATATTGATCAATTTTCCCAGTCTTTTGTCCAGTTTTTAAAGGTAAGAAATTGAACTACTTTTCGGTTTTTTCACAATGCGGGTGGGTTGCAAACATTTTTTAATAGTTTATACAACATAAACCTCTTTTCCAGGCAAAAAGTTAATTTTTTTTTTTTAAAAGTTAATATGTGACTAAATCAAATTAAAATTTTACATACTTTACTTATGAAGAATAGTATGGATTATAATTTTTATAACTTTATAATAACAACTAAATTTATGTAAATTATTAGTCAAAATTTAGCTAAATTTACCAAAAAAAAAGTCAAAAGTGTATTATTTGCCTGGAAGGGAGGAAGTATATAGGAGTATTTTAATTTTAGTTTACAACTAGAGCTAAACCCGTGCGTTAAACGCACGGGTCAAATACTATTCTATTTCACGGAAAGATAATATTTTATGCAAAGTTAGACATTTAGAAAATATAGATGAATCCTGTCACCCTGAAAAAAAAAAAAAAAAAAAGTAGTTAAGAACAGCTTTTCATAATACTTCTTGATGAAGCCCCATCCCTCAGCTTTTCATTATACCAACTAATGTCGACATTTTTGTACATGTGCAGGTTGGTTGATTTTGTCTTTCTCATTTATTTGTTTGATAAAGGCAATATTATAAACATTTATTAATTAGTATTAAATAATTATAACAGAGAGATTAAGAAAAAGTAAAATTAATAATAAATAATCATAAATAAAAAAATTATTATAAATTTGGAAATACTTTAAATACAACATTTGTCGTTGAACATGTGCAATTAATACTACTATCACTATCCCGTAACAAAATTTGAAGACCCTTAGGATTTGTACGTAACTTTAGACAGAATGACATACAAATGATCATGACTAAAAACTGTATTATAAAAATAAATGTGATTTGTTTGCTTTCATTGCTCTCATTCATGTTTGCTTTCAGTTTGACTATCTCAAGAGCTTGGAAATTGAGGAGAAAATCAACAAAATCGAGATGGTGCCGCATGCCTAATAGTGCCTGTTTCTGCTTGTCCACAAATGATAAAACCATCAAATTTTGGAAGGTAAAGGGTTGCCAAATTATGAGAAAACTTCTTGTTTTAATTTTTATCTTTCAAGCTTTATCTTGTTTAAGGCGAATTGGCTTCTCTTTGCTTTAAGTAAAGAAACACTTAAATTATGTCGCCTAGCGGTTCAATATTGGACTGAACATATTCATAGCAACGTAGAATGTTGATATTAATATATTATTATTCAAAAAACTCTCTGGTTTGTTTATCTTTTACTATTATTAAATATTTTTTGGTGGGTGGAGAGGGGAGGAGATGATAAAATGTGTGTACAGAGACATTAATGCTAAGACGGATATAAAACCTGAAAAAAGCACATGTATGTGACAGTAAAACCTCTCACTTGTTGTAGAAAATGAGAGCCAATTTATTAGATGCTTTGCATTCATACAGACCAATTAGTTCACGAGTTAGGAGGAGTGATAATATCGATATCATCAACAATGCTAAGGCAAGGGAACACCATAACTGACACGGACCGGAATGTGTGGTTTTACAGAACATCTTGCTTTGGATGGTACATAATATCAAAATGATTTATGTAATGCCTCCAAGTAGTTTGGACACAGGGTTGGTTGATGAGAAAAGAGATTTATCAGCTTCCCAAGACACCAAAATATGAAGAGACAAACAGATGGGTTTTAATTTGGGCAAGTGTATTTTGGCGCCAAATTACCTGTTTTAGTAAGTGTGCCAAAATCACTTGTGTCATTATATATATATAGATTAGGAAAAAAATTAAGTGTGATTAGTCAAACTTAACGGGTATTTTGGTGTTCCAAAAAGAACTTAATCACACAAGCCCAAACCCTAACCCTAAACCCAAACATAATTTTGTCTTCTTGAACTTGACGGCGGCCTATTGAGACACTCTGTTATGTTTTCACAAGACACAGATGATATTCTTTAATTATAAATGAAAACTAAAGTATGTAAATTGTATAATATGACTGGAAAAAAAAATGCAACTCAATTGTAAAAACATAGTCCTAATTATATTCCTCTAAGTGTATTGAAATTAGGGCTTTGCTCAGCTAGGCTTGGGGCAACTGAAATTGTAGTAAAAGCAGCGTGCATAGAGATTTTAAGACAAGTTTGACCGAGAATATATTGACCGCAGGAGCACAACAATCACTAGCAATACACCCTAATATCAAACTAGTACAAAGTAGACCTCACTTTTTAAACTATCTTTGACACTATAGCGTATCGCCATTGATAATGGTGCATCACGTATGCATGCATGCCACATGATACTCCAAGACCAACGAACAAACCGGATAAAAATAACCCAAAATATAATATTGTCAATTTCACTAAACAGAAATCCAACAAAAGTCTTGAATGAAATGTGGAAGATATATATATATATATATATATATATATATATATATATATGTAAATAGATGGAACTCTTCATGGATTCCTGTAATAGATCATCGAAAAACACCATCTTTATTTATAATTATTCCGGTTACATAGATCCAATATCTATATATCTTTATTTCAATTAAGGTGTTATATTAATTACTTAGTAATTCAAATACTCTCTCCCTCACATGCAATCTACACAAGAAGCAATATGTTAGTAACTTATTAGGAGTAATATTATAACTGCAGACAGCTTTCAGAAGAAGTAGTTTATTTTCTCAAGAGAAGTTGAGTTGATATTTGGGCTGTTGATCAGGAGTAAATATCCCAAAATGCTTCTCCGACTCCTCCCCATCTTTCATGTTCTCATCAAACATGGCAAACAAGTACGTCTCTATCGCTCTTCCTTGCCTCTTTGGTGTCCCGTTCGTCCCCCTCACATGACCAATCAAATTCCTGTAGTAAGTTCCTGCATTTTCCACCGACGCGACCTCCCCACCCTCCGATGGCCACCCGCTCTCTGACACAATGATCTCGACGTTTGGTCCACCCGACTTCTCCAATGCGGAGTAGTGAGCATCCAAAATGGCATCGAAAAGATTGCGGTATTCAAGACCGTTGTTACTATCCGTGACAACAACTCCCGGTGCCGTAAACAACGCATAGGGAAGATTGTTTTGTGGATCCGCAAAGTAAGGGTACACATTGACAAGCAATGGCAAATTGTTCTGTACTAGGAAACCGATAATTGGGTCAATAAATGTTGACCTCGTATTGTCACGATAGACACCTGTTGATGGGGGTGAGGATTGGTATAGGAGACCGGAATATGCTGCCGTTGATACCCTGATTTGGCTTTGTAGGCCTGCGGCTACTATGGCATTGTAAATGTTTTGCATAGCGGGGAGAACAAACGAGACATATTGAGCTGTGGTGTCGCGGTTGGGGTCTACTTCATTTCCAACTGCTATGTACCTAAATCTGACATCAGGGTTGTAGTTTTGAACATTGTTCTGAACCCATGTGCTAGCTGCCGAAGAGTCGGATGCAACGGATTGGAGATCCGTGTTGGGGACATCGAGAATGATTTCGATGTTTGATCCTCTCAGAGCGTTGAGAACTGCCGGATTTGGATCGTAAATTCTCATTCTTCTTATGCCGTTGGCATTGTAAAGATTTATAACGTCCTGTTCCGATGGTAAATTGTTGCCATTCCGACCGTAGCAAACACCAACGGATTGTGCACCTGAATTGGATTCATAGATTTTAGCATGAGAAAAAGAATGAGATAGTATCAGATTAATTAGTTTGAGTCTTTTAGCTAGTGTGACATTTTCGAGTTTGGAAAGGTTAGACCTAACTTCTCTCTACTTCGCCCATATTAGCTAGCTACTTCTATGTGAGAAATTCTTCGAGAAGTTGGAAAATAATTTTAACAAACAATCGGGAAAACTTAGGTGCACCGAGATCATAACGTGGTTATGGTTATAATTTGAATCACTAGTTTAGTGGTTTGGTGCAACATGTTTTTTTACCGTTGCAACTACAAGGTAAGTCAAGCAAATTTTTTGAGCGCACCAACAAATTTTCGTTGCGGGCTGGCCATTCTGGACTCATTGGTCGATCTGTAATCTAATGACCATGAACTACTGAACCCCAAACGACGTGATTTTGGGTCCAAGCATGTTGGAGCCTTGATCACGGGATCACTTCATTAAATAACGTGGCACGATTTCAATATATAAAACACTAGAGGAAATTAAGGGTTGTGAAATGACATAATTCCAGGTCCAATTTTACCATAGGTCCCACTTGTGACACAAACTTACGACCAATCACATGTTAACGTAGTAAACTCTTTAAAAAAATAATTGGAGTAGGTCAGCATATTTTTGTAAATGTAGTAAACGAAAGTTTTATGTTGTAGCATTGTCTCTTAAAGCTGTACAAATGCGTGCAATAGTTTGTGTGTGTTTTAATGTGTGTGTATGTGTGAGAGAGAGAGAGAGAGAGGACCTGTTGATTTGAGCATAGTCATTATCAAGAGCCCTAAAAGCAGCAGCATGGCTGCCATAACCTGTTGCTTGCTTGTGTAATAAAATACAGCCATGAGAAGAGGAAGGATGTATAGTAGGACAAATCTTACCTTTACGTGGGAGAATATATATTAATTAGAAATGGATGAGAATTTACTATAAATCTCTTACTATATATATAGACAAATAGATTGGAAAAAGATGAAATAAAATGGAAGACTTATGCCATTGCCCCGTCAATTACTCCGTGTAGAAACTAAGACCCGGCCATTACATGGCTAATTATAATACGTGCTGTGTAAGTTCAATTCATTGAATAATTCTTCAAGTCTCTCACAGTGAGTGAGTGAGTGACCCGTCAAAATTTAATTGATCTATTGAGTGCCAATTTCTCCCTTGAAAGATCTATCTAAGCTTATATATCCAGACAATTGCAGTTGCCTAACATGGGGTGGGCTTCTCCGCAGAAGAAGCTCCCATTGAAGGTTCTCCATACACTTGCGTGAGAAAATATTCAATTCTGCTATAACATCACGTGACATGTCTACGTCGTGCATTACGAACAATAACAGCACAATATAGGATCAAATGACTTAAAAAATATGTTTACTTTAAGTCCACTTTCTACCACTTTGGCATTATACGCTATTGCTCGTGGTGCACCATGTAAGCATGTTGTGTAGTGTTACGAGATCATCAAATATTTTCTCTGTTCTTCACGAGTGTTTTGATTAGTTAGTTACAACGTCTTCAATTGATTTCTCGTTGAATATCGATCTAAGAATTTATCAAAAAAATTCAACTGTGTAGATGGTGGAATATTTCCTCCAAGTACGATTGGGTATTTCCTTGTATGTAACGGTAGCTAAAAGACTAGGTTTGAATCTTGGTCCTCAACTCGAGTGTTCGTTTGGTCATACTTCAATTCAAAAATCTACATTCTTATTGCAAGTTTATAATCCTATTTTGGTTTTTCTATTTTTTATTTTTTTGAACTTCGGGCTAGTCCTTTTCGATAAATTTTCAACTGCTTTAGTCCATATACTTATTTTCAACCGGAAAAAAACTCTTTTGCTGGGATCCCGTCTGGTTGATTTGGATTGTTTAGCCTTTGTAGACTTAGGACGACGAGCGCGAGTCTAGACCTCAGATGAGGGCGTAATGAGTGGTGTTTTTATTAAATTTCTGACCTCCATCAATCTTTTTAACATTAACACTCTCTCCGACTCAGGGGCTTCTTCAAATTTACTAACAATGTCATCAACTCACTCAAGCAATCGATTTTTTAGTTCCTCCCCCATATATACCAATATCATCTCCATTAGGTGGTAACATATCCAATTTTCTCGAAAAAAACATCAACCTGATCAAGGAGAATTAGCTTGTCCAATCTCACATATTCAGAAATCTCATGAGCACAAGGAAGTCCACACGTATTTCTCAGTACACACCCACACAACAGAGGATCTATATCATCTTCACCAATACAACTCATTTCTTTATAGTTCATTGCATGTATCGACATCATACCTCGCAACACCATAAATACATTTATTTTGTATTTATGTTGGATTACATTCTTGCTATTCAGAAAAAACTGTGTTTTTAAACGCTGGAATTTCTAGCTTTTTAATAATACGTAGATTTTAAAATGTTATTGGAAAAAAAAATTATGTTTTAAAAAATCAGCATTTAAAAAAAACTGTATTTTGAAAATTAACGTAATACCAAACGGGCTCTAAGATAGTTTATCTATAATACGCTCCCTCTGTTCCCCCAAAAAAAAAAAAAAAGTCATCTTTTCCTTTTTTTTTTTTTTCTGCTCCAAAAACAGTGTTTAGTTTCTAAACCTTTTTTTTATATATAGATTTTTTTATTTTTACCATTTTATGCTTGATTTGATTCTTCAATTTATGGGCCACTTTCACATGGTTATTATTGGTAAATATACACTACCTTAGTATTTATAATGAAACCAATTATCTTTTATTAATTTGTGTACCACGTCGAACATAACACTGAACACTCTTTCTGTAGCTGAGGGAGTATATTATTTTTCTCTTTCGTACATTTTACGTAAAAAAAAAAATTTAGCCGTCTTTAACTATTATCGATCCAAATTATGAGGTCTGGCTTATTTAATTAAATTATACTTTGATGTGTCACATCAATGATTGTAATCTTGAAATTTAGGAGTACAATCAAACTAATCTTGTTGCTTGATCAAGATATATACTCCCTCCGTTTCCTTAATTATTATCTTGTTTGATATGATACATAAATTAAAAAAAATAATCGATTTAATTACTAATATTGGTATAGTGTGTAGTTTCTTTTAATGTGTATGTGGCTCATAATTAAAGTAGGAAAAAAAATAAGGGTAAAATAGTAAAAATGATGTCCTAAAAAGGAAAGTTTTAAACAAGACAATTATTTTGGAACAGACAAAAAAGAAAAGGAAGACAATAATTTAGGAGCATATATATATATATATATATATATATTAAGTTTATTTTATTTTTTTGGTGCAACTTTGATCAAGATATTGACATTTTAGGTCAATTGAAAATTAGGCTACAAAGATAAACTAAAAATGAAGAAAATAAATAAAAGGAAAGCAGTATAGTTTTAAAATTGTTTTTTTTTTTTCCTCAAAAAGATGATCATTAGTGGTTCTCCACTTACCCTTGTGAGTCGAATCTACGGCCTATCAATTGTAGGTGAAGCGTTTTTACCAACTAAACTGTAATTGTGTCTTAGTTTTAAAATTGTTAATAGGCTAGTCAGCATCGATCCCTTTCTATCTATTTGAAGTCTTACGGGACTAAAAGTTGGCTCAATATTAACTTTCTCGTCAAATCGATGCACAACTCACTAATCACTATTAAGAGCCCGTTTGTTCGCGCGTTTTGGCCGAAACGCAGGGTTAAAACGCAGCTTATTCCTTAACTTAGCGTTTCAATGCTACGATAGAAAACGCTGCGTTTTCAAAACGCAGCTGCGTTTTAAAGGCTGAATTCCCTTTTCCCAAAACGCAGATTTTAAAACGCAATAGGGAATAAAAAGCTGCGTTTTGACATAATATTCCAAACGCATTTATAAAGAAAAAAGCCGCGTTTTAAATAATCAGCGTTTTAGAAACGCTGCGTTTTTAAAACACTACATTTTCAAAACGCTACACCAAACGGGCTCTAAACTAAATAAAATAATCACCTGCAAAGATGTGATGAGAAATGAACAGAGCAGTTCCGGCTACTGTTATTCCCACAATTAAACAACTTGATTAATTGAGCCCCACTACTTCTTTGGCTTCATTCCTAATTGGAAAAACAAAAAAAAAAAACTAATGTACGTACATTGTAGAATTTGTCGAAAAAAGTATGCACCTCAAGTGTAAAAAAACATAGTACTTTGACCTTGCCTTTGCTTTGAATATTCTTCTACGTGTATCAAAATTAGGGTTTTGCTCAGTTTCGGAGTAGCTGAAAAAGTAGAAGCGCGATAAAAATTATAAGACAAGCTTGACCGATCGAAAAAATATTCAATAGTATTTGAGCACTACATAACACGCATATTTGATACACTATTATCAATAGCAATACGTTATACTGTGTCAAAGTAGTATAAATTAAATAGACTGCACTGTATCATGGTGCATCTTGTATGCGTGTTATGTGAACAAACTGGCTATGCAAACAGAGAGTAACATTTATCAATAAAATTTAAAATATAAAACTATCAATTTGACTAAAATAGAAATGGAACAAAAGTCTTGAATGAAACGTACGTACGTACGTGGAAGTAACAATTTACACATGATGACACATATATAGGTAAATAGAACATGCAACTCTTCATGGATTCCTCATGTAATAGATCGAAAACTACGATCTTTATTAATTTATTCCTTAATTATACAGATCCAAAATCTTTATTTCAAGGTGTTGTTTTAGTTATTCAAATAGTACTCTCTCTCACACAATCTACTGTGCATGCAAGCAATATGTTAACTTATTAGGAGTAATATTGTTGCAGCTTAATTTCTAAAGTAATTTAATTTCTCAAGAGAAGCTGAGTCCTTGATATTTGGGCTGTTGACTAGGAGTAAATAGGCCGAAGTGTTTCTCCGACTCATCTCCACCTTTCGTGTTCTCATCAAACATGGCAAACAAGTACGTCTCTATAGCTCTTCCTGGCCTCTTTGGTGTCCCGTTCGTTCCCCTGACATGATTAATCAAATTCCGGTAGTAAGTTCCGGCGTTTTGTACCGTTGCCACGGGACCTCCTGCCGATGGCCACCCACTCTCCGACACAACGATAGGCACGTTTGGTCCGCCCGATTTCTCCACAGCGGAGTAGTGAGCATCTAAAATGGCATCAAAAAGATTGCGGTATCCGAGACCATTACCACTATCAGTGACAACAACTCCCGGGGCAGTAAATAACGCGTAGGGAAGATTGTTTTCTGGGTTTGCAAAGTAAGGGTACACGTTGACAAGCAACGGCAAGTTGTTCTGTGCTAGGAAACGGATGATTGGGTCGATAAATGTTGTTGACCTATGGACACCTGCCGATGGGGGAAAGGATTGGCCTAGGAGACCGGTATATGTTGCCGTTGATACCTTGATTTGGTTTTGTAGGCCTGCGGCTACTATGGCGTTGTAAACGTTTTGTATAGCGGGGAGAACAAACGAGACGTATTGAGCTGTGGCGCCATTGTTGGGGTCTACTTCATTTCCAACTGCAATGTATCTGAATCTGACTCCAGGGCTGTAGTTTCGAACATTGTTCTGAACCCATGTGGTGGCTGCTGAAGGGTTGTTTGCAATGGATTGAAGATCCCTGTTGGGGACATCGAGGATGATCTCAATGTTGGATCCTCTCAGAGCGTTGAGAACGGGCGCCGGAGTTGGATCGTAAACTCTCATTCTTCTTATGCCGTTTGCATTGTAAAGATTAATAACGTTCTGTTCCGATGGTAAATTGTTGCCATTCCGCCCGTAGCAAACACCTACTGATTGTGCACCTGCATGCATTGGATTGATAGATTGATAGATTTTAGTATGAGAAAAAGGATGAGATGCATGGTATCAGATTAGTTCGAGTCTTTCAGCTAGTGTAACACTGATCTTTATGCTCTTTCGAGTTTGGAAAGGTTAGTCCCAACTTCTCTCTAGTTTGCCCATATAAGCTACTCATATGTGAGAAATTCTTTGAGAAGTTGGAAAATAATTATACCAAACAAGCGGGAATTGAAGACTTAAGTGTACCCAGATCATAATTAAGGTGGTCATGATTTTAATTCGAAGCAGCTAGCTAGTTTAGTGGCTTGGTGCAACATGTTCTTTTTACTGTTGCAACTACAAGATAAGTGGAGCAAAAATTTTAGCGCGCCAAGATATTTTTGTTGCATAGACTCATTGGTCTTGTAATCTAGCAACCATGATCACTGAACCAAAACCAAATTTAATATTGTATCATTGCCTAGTAAAATTCTAAAAATGTAGTTGTGTGTGTGTGTGTGTGTGTGTGTGAGAGAGAGAGAGAGAGAGAGAGAGAGAGAGAGAGAGATAACCAGTTATTTTGAGCATAGGCAATAATAGACCTAGAAGCAGCAGCATAGTGTAATGGAATGCAGCCATGGAGAATATATCAATTAAAATGAATGAAAAGTTACAATAAACTTGTGACTATAAATAGAGAACTTAGATGGAAAAAATGGAAGACTTAAGGCAGTACCCCAGTCAAGAAGTACTCCATGACCCATTATATACCTAAATGCATTGAATAATTCAGTTTTGAAAATTCTTAGAGTTTGTGATTGTGAGTGAGTGACCCGTCAAATTTAATTTCCATTAACTACGTGCCAAACAGGTCATTAGACTAATGTTTATTGTCCATATTTTCTCACTTGAAAAGTCTTCGAGTCTATGAGTCAAGCCAATTGTAGTCGCCCAGCCCAGCCCAACATGGGCTTCACCCACAATGGGAAGTGTTTAGGGAAAATTTTCTAAACCGATAATTTGGTAGATTTTCAGTAGTTTTAGTTTTTATATTTTTTTTAAATTAGAAAAAGTTATTTTTGTGCATTGTAAGTTTAAATTAATGCATCACAAAAGACACTTTCGTGCATTGTGCTTTTAAATTGATGCATTGAAATGCACAAAAATACTTTTTTTTTAATTTAAAAAAATAAAATACTAAAACGATTAAAAATCTATCAAAATATATTGGCTCACAATTTTCTCACGTGTTTGTTGTCCAAATTTTCTCATTTGAAAAGTCTTTGAGCATATGACTCCAAGCCAATTGTCGTGGCCCAGCATGGCCTCACCTATAATGGGAATGGGATAAGGTCTAGTCCCTATAATACTTTTTTTTTCTCTCTTTATGTATACTTTGGATGAAAAACTTTAGACGTCTTTACTACTATTTTTGAAAATTACTCGTAGAAAGTGCTCCAAATATTAAGTCGAGTTTATTCCAATTATATTTTGATGTGTCGCATCAATATGCGTAAGAGTTTATAAATAAATTTAGGAGTAAAATCAAACTAATCTTGTTGCTTTGGTCAACATATTGTAGGTCAACTGAAAATTAGGCAACAAAGATAAACTAAAAAATGAAGAAAAAAAACAAAAGTCAGTTAAATACACTATGAGGAAATTATTACAAGTTTGTTAAAGGATTAATGGTCCCTGAACTTAACTTTTCTTCCTATAATGGTCATAAATATTTTATATTTTTTATATTGGTCCTTACACTTAACTTTTATTATCATATTAGTCCTCGTACGTTATCTTAAACAAAACCGTTAAAAAAATTGAAGGGACAAAATTGGCTTCACGTGTCTAATAAGTTGCTGATATGGAAAAACGTAACCATCCAACTACTTCTTTTCTGCAAATGCAATCATCCAGAGCCATCACCCTCCTCTGTTGTATCCATCATTCCATCCTCCCTCTTCTAGCCACGTTCATCTTCTTCATCAAATCAAGCCGGCTACACCTAGTTTTCCCTCTACCCGAGTTCTTCCTGCCTTGCGTCGCACCACCACCACCGACCGCGGCTGCCCAATTCTATTCGTATGAGCGCCCACCCCATCCTCCATCCAACCTCCTTCTTCTTCATCAAATCCAGTTGGCGCCTACCCCAGTCCTCCCCGCCTTGCTTACTTTTGGTGGAAAGATTCATGGGCATACAAATAGTCGGTCCGGTGAAGATCCACGCGGCTAATATGTTGTTGAGATGAAAAAATATTGCCAAGTTTTGGATGAAATATAAAAGGGGAAAAAGAAATTATAAGTCAAAACAAGTAAAGAGGGGGAACGACTGAGCGAAAGGAACTAGGTTTTTTATTTCCAGATTAGGATTTTTATTTTCTTTCGATTTCTTGATCAAGTTGGAATAAGAGGCAGTGGTACACAGATCCTATAAAAAGGTATGATTCTCGGCCAAATTCAAGAATTGTCAAGGTTGCTCAGCCTACAGAATGAGGCTCCGGCGGATAAAGTGGAGGTTTCTTTGGAAGGGTGGTTGCACCTCTGTGCCAAATATGAGCCTGATCCGATCATATGAGCCAATGATTTTATTTTCTGTTTGATTTTTGTTTTTGTTTTTGTTTTTATTTTTTGTTTTTTTCCATTTAGGTTGCATCTCAGCAACATATTAGCCGATGCCTATTAATTATTTCTTGATGAAGAGAGAGAGAGAGAGAGATGCAACATATTAGCCAATGCCTATTAATTATTTCTTGATGAAGAGAGAGAGAGAGGGGGAGGGGGGATGGAGGGAGAGAGAGACGATGAAGGATGAGTGATGATCCCTAAATTATTATTTTGTTTGATTCGATACACGGATTAATAAAATATAATTGACTTGATTATTAATATTGGTTCCTTTAATATTTATGTGTATGTGGCCCATAATTAAAATAGAGAGAAAAGGTAAGGATAAAATGTGTATGTGACCCATAATTAAAGTAGAGAGAAAAAGTTAGGATAAAATGGTAAAAGTGATATATTAAAGGAAAGTTTTAAACAAGATAATTATTTAAGAAAAAATAAAAAATGAAAGCAAGACAATAATTTAGGGACAAAGGGAGTATACAAGGAAAGATTATAAAAATTTATTCCACCTAGGCATCCTACTCAGAGTCTCAAACTTAATTGAGGGCAATTTTGTCCCTTTAAACTAATTTTAACGATCCTGTTTAAGATAACGGTACGAGGAACTAATACGAGTTAAGTTCAAAGACCAATATAGAAAATTTGAAACATCTATGACCATTATAGAAAGAAAGGTTAAGTTCAGAAACCAAATTATATATATATATATATATATATATATATATATTTAAAGTTGGTGAGGATGCCTCTAAGTGTGCTACCTCATCCAACTTTTGATTCTTTTGATTCACAAGCCTCCAAGTAAGCATGACCTTTGGAGTGAAATGACTTTTCATTTCTAAGTCATTAGCTAATAACAATACCTAATAATAATAGGTTTTACAATATGTATTACTATTAGGTAATACTAATAGGAGAAGGACTTTAGAAAATAAAATAATGTTGTCATTGAGATTTGAACCAACACCCTTTTAAATATGATTATACACCTTAAACCAACTCAACCAATTATATTATATGTAAAGATTTTAAAAACATATTATATTATTCTATAAATTATTTTATAATATAAACCAACTAGATTTTATTTTTATATATGATACTCTCTCCATGTCAAATTAAGTCTCATATTTTTATTTAAAACGTCCTAAAATAATGTATATAATATGTGATCCATATTAACAAAACTTTAAATTATTTATTCAAAATTGATGCTTATGTTTTATTGATATTTGTGTAAATTTCTTTTTCAAACTGATAGTGTATAAAAAATATGTAAATATATATAGTATCCAATTAAACATTTTCTAATCATTGAATGATCTCCAAAAATTATTTCAATAATATAATTATATTCAATTCTTAAACAATTCTCATTTGTTCAGAAAAATGTTATATTTCTTCAATATGTCCCAAAGTAAATATTTTATTTTTAATTTTGTAAATTTTTTCAAATATTTGTCTAAAATATCTTTACTAAGTGCAAGATGAAAAAAAGAGATAAAAAAATCCAATAATATGATATCATTAAAGGGTACTAAAAATTTTAAAAATGTATAGAAACAAAAATATATGTATTGATCACCAATAAAAATACTTATTTTGAAACGAAAATATTATAATAAACAACTACCAATTTACATATATTGACAACACTTACTTTTGTTAGACATGAAGTAAACAAACTTCTATATTCAATAATGATAATTTTTTTTCAAAAATATTTTTAAAATGTATCAATTGAACACAAAAGTTAAATTGCACCCGTGCATTGCACGGGCTCTATAACTAGTTATATATTAATCCTTTGTTAAATGTGCGAAATATAATGTATCATGCTTTTACTATCTCTTATCAGAGAGACTAATCATATCTACTTAACGAATTAAATCCATCTAACGTACATTTACAAGAACATCCCCCTTAAAATTTACTCATATTTACAGCTCCCTTTACATTCTTTTACACTGCAACAAGGATTGTATATTGCATCAAAGAAAACATGCAAAAAGCCCTCTTGTACATGATCATAATTCACATTCGTACCAACGGAAAGATGCAGTGTGCAAAAAGCGAGAGGGATCGAGACTCGAGAGATAAACTATACTAGATGTAGTGCACAAAGAGTGAGGGGGGGACTGGGTCATTGAGACTCAAGAGAAAACCTGTACTACACTTCTCGGATAACCATAAAGAACCCTAATATTGGTTCCATTATGGCAACCTTGATTGAAGTGTTAATCAGTTTATAAAATGAAGGTTGTGCCTGCAAATTAGGGGTGTAAGTCCGAATCGCCGAATCGAACCGGATCGGCCAGTTCGGTTCGGTTTTGGGTTAGGACGGTTCGGTTTAGGTTTGGAAATTTTATAAACCGAGTGGTTCAGTTCGGTTTACGGTTTTTGGTGCCAAACCAAATCGAATCGAACCACCACCATTTAATTTTTATTTATTTATTTATATATATATATATTTAGTAATTAGTAATTGAATTTAATAAGAAAATTATTGTTGTTTGCCTACATTTTGATTGAATTATTGTAATTTTAAAGTTAATTTTTTTGGCTTTTAATTATTTAGTTTATGTTAAAAGTATTTTTTTGATATTTAAAATTTTTTCTTTTTAAAATATTTAAATAATTAAACTACAGAACCGAACCAAACCGATCGGTTCGTTTCGGTTCGATTTGAAGTTTGTGGTGGTTCGATTCGGTTTAAAATATGTGGAACCGTTAGGGGGTGGTTTGGTTTGCGATTTTGATTCAAACCAAACCACCTTCACCCCTACTACAAATTAAGCACACATAAAAAGCCCAAAATCTGTATTTTTATTTTTATATACACAGGATCAGATATTATATAGTATTAATATCAAAGAAATTTTACAAACTCTAAAGGGCCGGGATATGAGAGAACAAAGCATACTTGGAAACACCGCTCCAAGTTAGCCATGTAGAAGACTAACTCAACCTAAAAGTTTACAGACAACACAAAACAAAAGACCAAAAGTTAAATAACAAAAAAGCGAGAATGGTTGTGAGACAAAACCTAAATTGCATAGTTCCCCTAATTCAAGCCCACAACAAGCAAAGTAAAAGAAAGCAAATTAACACAGCCAAGGATGAGAACCCAAATAACAAATTCTAATAAGCCCACTATCTAAAACCCAAAATGTTAGCCCCACATGAAGGACCCCACCAATTGACCACATCAAGCAAAACATTGCAGATCGTTCACACGTCAACAACACTCCTCTCGGTTAACAATCAAATCCACGTGTCAAGAGCCATAATTGTTAACGAAACTGGTGTCACGACCCATAATTGGTCGGTATGGAAGGAAATTTCGACCGTCAGACACCATTTTTTTGGGCAATACTTGTGTATTTTTGTCGTTCACGCACGCGATATGGAAGTACAAATACAATTTTAAATAATAAAACCTATACAACCAATCTATAAGATCTCATCAAGACGCTATTACAACGGGATGAGAATAACACTTTATCTACCATATAGAATATTTCTAATACTATACTATATAATCTCGAAGTATCCTACAAATACCAAATTAATTAGTATAAAATAATAAAGGAGAAAATAAACAATATATTAGAATATTAAATAAAGAAGACACAGTGAAGAAGCTTCTCTTTTCAATGGTGTCACCAACTACAAAGGTCTCAACCAAAATCACCGCAAGGCTCAGATTTCCTTTCTCAACCAAGTCCACCGGAGTGACCTACGAAGAGAACACTACACAGTCCAAGGTGAAGAACCCAATCTTTTCCGACCACAATTCCGACAACCCCAAAAAATTCCGGCAATACAAAGTTACCGTTACAAGCTCCGGAATCTACGTTACAAGCACCAGCTCCGTCCATAACCACTGAAGGTCACAACTCCAGATTACCACCAAACAAAAATCCCTCTCTCACACACACACTTCTCACACAGTAACACACACAGAGTAATACACAGTGAGAAGGAGAAAGGGAACACTAGTTTTTCGTTTGCAAATGAGGAGAGAAATTGAGCAAGCTTGTGTCGTACAATACATTGGGGGCTTCATCATGTTATAGAGAAGAGAGAGCTGGCCATTTAAAGGGGGGAGAGTTGCTGGGAGAAATGCACCAGACATGGGGGTAATCGCACCAAGCTGTACGGGGAAAGCCAACAAACCAGTCAAAGGGGAGAAAGAGGGAAGCATTCTCCAGATTGAGCAAAGGGCTTGGGCGGGCTACCAAGGAGTTGGGCTGTAGGCTGGGTCAAGGAATAGGCTGCCCTATTGGGCCTCCAATATTCCAACAATACTATCACTGTCGCAAGCACATCTCCAATCCAGAGTGAAATTGTAGTGGCCATAACGATTAATAAAATCGCTCTTAAAATTTTTGGATCACCAAGTTTCTTAATAGATACACACACATCATCTATCCCGATGATGACTGCCATTAAAATTTTTGGTACATCCAAAAACTAAAAGCCAGTATGCTACAACCACGGATCCTCTTAAGGGGCAAAATACTATACGTAGGTAGCATGGTTTTAAAAAGATTAAAACTTAAACCAAAAGAAGAATGAAAGCTAAACCATGGAGTAATCATATGGTACTCAAGATTTCATGGAGCTTAATAAAGAATATTCTCAGGAAAATCACACCAAGCCATAATGCTCCAAGGAAATTGCTAAACTTTTCAACAAACTTCGATCGGTTTGGGTGATTTAGAAATGGAAATGATAACAGGAGAGGAAATGGTCGAGCTTATGCTCTTTTCAACTCATTTTATTAATTATCAAGAAAATACAAATGACTATATCTCTTAATAAAATGGAATTTTATTACTAGTAATTATCAAGAAAATACAATGGACGAGCTTAATATTGAATGTACTGTTAAATTTGTAAGTGCTGAGATTATGTTTAACTATTCAATGTCAAGATTTAAAATTGTGATGAACAATTTGAGCTGTGCAAAATTCAAATTCTTCTTTCAATTTCAATTCTGAGTTCTAAAATTAAGTTTTCAAACCTACCATAATAATAATTTTTATTAAAATATGATGAATAATTTTGACATTAAAAGGCAAAATAAAAAAAATTCCTTTTTTACTCTAGCAGTTCAAATCTACCTCCACCCAACCCTCTCCCTTCCCTTTCGCCTAAGAAAAACCCAAAAAGGAAAGAAGGAAAAAAAGAAAAAGAAAAAAAAAAAAAGAGAACCTGGCAGAGAGAATCATATGACCCGTGAAAACAGTGTTTAAGAACACAGCTCTTCTCCGCCCCCTTCCCCCTCTCTCACCCTCTTTTGATTCGTACTGTGTACAAACAATTCTGACATTAAATCTAACATTAAAATCCCAATATTGCCCCTTTGCCCTAATCCTATGCCTATCGACCAGATTGATCGGACACAGAATCATTTCCCACCGTCCTCAGATTTAATGTCTCCGTCTCCGACGACATGTCGCCGGCGGCGTTCCTAGACTCCCGCCATTCCCATCATCATTACTCCGACGGTCAGTTTCCTTCTTCATTTAATTTTTCTGGGTTTTGTTCCAACAACAGCAATCTTAATCAATCAAACAACATCATGAACTCCTCCAACAAATCAAATTCTGGGTCCAACTATGGGTTCAATTCACCGCCTTTGGCTTCCGGGAAACCGGCTGTGGGGTCAACTTCCCGGCCACGGCTTGTCAAGGTGAGAAAGCAATCCGTTTCTCACCATCCCAGGTCGTCCGCTACACCTATCTTTGGTATGGATACGGGTGCGGGTACCCGTGTCGCTGATCGGGGGTTCAACCCATTTCGACCTTTACCCGAATCGGATACTTCAACTTCTATTCTGGGTAATTTGAATTCTGGCATTGCTGCTGCTGCCAACCAGGCTTTCTTATTTCAAGCTAATTCGAATTCTAGTTCGGAGATGGGTAATTCTAGTGGGGTTGTTGATAACATGAGAAATTTGAATATTGGAAGCAGTAATGTGAACAATGCTGGTGCATCTTTTAATGAAAATGTGCTTGGAGGTGGTGGCAATCGAAAGAGTGTTCTGATAGATGAACTGCCTAATGAAATTAGGAAGTTGAATATTGAAGGTAAGGCGGAGAATGTTGGGAGTTCGATTAATGCTCGGGAGATGGATCCTAAATTAAGTGCAAGTACCGGGGCCAACCGTTTTAGCAATGCATTTGGTACTAGTGGTGCTGCGATGGATTTGCCGAATGAGATGAAGAAAATGAACATTCACGACGAGAGGGATGTTGATAAAGGGACTGGTGTTGGTAATGCTGATAATATGAAAAATTTTGTATTTGGAAGCCGTAGTAAGTTTAATGATTCTTTATCTGGAAGCGCGGAGACGGTACTTCCTGTCAAGATGATGAATTTGAACATGAAAGAGTCGCTGAATACAAATGAGAAGAACAGTTTTGTTTCTGAAAGTAGTAGAAGCACAACTGGTAATATGGGTGGGAAAGCAGAAAATTTGTTAGCAGATGAGCTGCGGAAGTTGAAAGTTGGTGGTATTGGAGCTGGAGATGCATCTGGTCAAGTGCGAATGGGTCAGCCTTCTATAGTCGTTCCTGATGAGATGCATCTTCATAATTCTAGTAAAATGAAATCTAGTGACTCGGTACATGCTGGAGCACAGGATAAGAACTTGAGTGGTCATCATATTCCTTCAGACCATGGAAACAATCACACTAAACTGCATGAAACTGTATCATCCTCAACATCTTCCTCATTTTCTTCTGACAATTTTCAACCAGTTCGGAATGCTTTTGATGTGACATC
This sequence comes from Platycodon grandiflorus, assembly GCA_016624345.1. Lineage (NCBI taxonomy): Eukaryota > Viridiplantae > Streptophyta > Magnoliopsida > Asterales > Campanulaceae > Platycodon > Platycodon grandiflorus. The sequence goes on along the minus strand of CM028366.1, from coordinate 48,442,665 downwards.
CATGAAGCAACCTGAAAAGAAGGTAGAATTTGCTTTTGGTGGCAGATTGGATAGCTTGGGAACCCCACATGTGGAATTCAAAACGCCAAACATGAAAGGTAGCTTATTTTCTGGCCTAAGTAGTAAATTGGAAGCAAAGAAGGGATCTGCTAAAGACCCTAGGTCAAAGAAAAAGAAAGGGAAGTTTCGAAAGGCCACCATTGATCCATTGAAGCTTGGACAAGACTTTCTATTGAGAGAAAGTTCACAGGAGATCCCTGAATCATTTGAAGCATACTCGCCTATGGATGTTTCCCCATATCAGGAGACACTGGCTGAAAACACCTACTCTAGAGAAACTTCTGTGGCATCAGATGATGCCTCTCATTTCAGTGACAACTATGTGTCAAGTGAATCACGTCCTACAGTTACAAATGATTCAATAGATGAAGACCTGATTATTGCTACACATCGCTTGGGTATCAGTGAAGGTCATGTAAAAGGCTCTGCAAAAAGAGATGAGGTTTCTGAGAATAATTTCAATGAAGGAGTTGGTGCTGAAGGTCCCTTTGAAGAGTATGTTTCAGGGGCTGAAACTGAAAGCTTTAAATCTGCAGCCGAACATTTAGATTACAGTAGTGATACTTTTGTTACCACAGTGGATGCTGACTTGATTTCCACAGCAACCACTGAGAGGCAAGACACTGATGACACGGCACAGTTTACGTTTGCCTCAAATGCAGAAGATATTGGCCAGAGTAGCTTCACATTTGCTGCATCGTCCTCCGTTCAATGTCAATCATCAACAGGCCATCATAAAAAGAAACATCGGCAGAAAATTGGTCAGGATTCATACAGTTCTACTCCAAATGCTAAGATCTCATATGCATCGTCCTCTGTGGAACTTTTTCCAGTTTCTGGAAGCTCTACACTTCTGTCTCCTAGGCAGGGCAAGAAAGGTGATGCATCAACTTTCTTAAGCAGAAACAGGGATAAGTCAGAACCTGTTAAAGAACAGGACAAGGACAAAAAGGTCCCAACTTCTGCAGCGAGCACTGCAGCTCAGGAAGCATGCGAGAAGTGGAGATTAAGGTGTGCACTTTTATCTCATACCATCTTGAAATATCTTTCCCGAAATTTTCAAATCCCGTTGTTGTCTTTTAATTGTATGTCCTTGTACCTTTTTAAAGTTTCCTACACAGTTTTGGCTACTTGTCTACAATAAATCGTCTTTGTATGCTAGTTTCGACAACTAAAATGTTTGGTTTGAATGGCTGATATTGATTTATTCAGGGGAAACCAAGCCTATGGCACTGGGGATCTGTCTAAAGCGGAGGACTATTACACACAGGGGGTGAACTCTGTTTCTCAAAGTGAGACATCTAGAGGTTGTCTCAGGGCTTTGATGCTGTGCTATAGCAACCGTGCAGCAACTCGGATGTCTCTTGGAAGAATGAGAGAAGCACTGAAAGACTGTTTGATGGCTGCTGGCTTAGATCCCAACTTTCTCAGGGTGCAAGTTCGAGCTGCTAAGTAAGGGTCATTATATACTGGTCACTTAGGATTCATGATTTTATTGCTGCTTTATATTTGTTTATGACGCCAAATGGATGACTATAAAACCAATTGTCTTCTTTCTTGTTTATTGAAAATAAAAGATAGATACATTCAGATTTAAGTCAGATAGTGTTGGTAAAAGTCAGACGTGTATTATGTGCCACAATTAGAATGAGACCCATGAGCACCTTTTAGTGCATGGCTCTATGGCTTTGAGAATTGAGACTTTGGTGTGAGTTGTTTGATATTCTGCAGGAGGTATTTGTGTTTCTTGCCTCTGATGACGGGTTTCTTCTTACTTCTTTTTGTGGTTTGGGGGGCAAACAGGGAAAATGTTCTTGGCATGTGGTGTTTTTTTTGCAATCTCTAGTGTTTATGGATGGAGATGAATTTTAGAATTTTCAGGACAAGTCCCTTTCCTTCACTCATTTGAGGGATAGGGTCTTTGTCCCTCCTATATGTGGGCTCTTAGAGGTCTGTCAATCGCAGATTTGAGCCAGGATTGGAGAGTGGTGCTTCAGTGATTTTGGCTAAATTCCACCCCCATTTTCTATTTTCTTGGGTTCTTGTTTTTTCTTTCTTGCCTTTTGATTTAGTCTCTCTGATTGGACACCTGTCCTCTCTTGTAATTTGTAAATCCTTTTACCTTTTTAATACAATTTCTTCTTTATAAAACAAATATGTTTGAACCAAAGTGGAGTTTTTGAAGCCTACTCTTGTCCGAGCAAGTAACTTTCGTAATGTCAAGTGGAGAAAATTCAATGTCTGGGGCCTTTAGCATTGAAACTTTGAACTTTGGATTTTTGGGATAGATGAGTAACTTTTAGGGTTTTATAGAAAGAAGATTATTTCGAGGGTGTCTTTCGAGTATTCCTTTATCTCTCTCTCTCTCTCTCTCTCTCTAGGATTCCGGTTAGTGTTGCGGAGAGGATTGAGAAGATTATGAAGGATTTTCTGTGGGAAGGTGTGGATGAGGGTGGGAATGACCTTTTTTTCTTTTGATAAGTAAGTATATAAAGAAAAACCATCAAATCAGGTGACGCGTACACTAGATGTATACTCAACCTGAGTTCTCAATGTTAAAACTATTTACAAATCCAACAAAAGAATCACTAGAAGGGGTAGAAATAATCGACGTTCCCGAACACCAAAGAAAAAGGGTGCGAAGAAGACTATTTTTCAGCTGTTAAGGAAGTGTCTAATCCTGTTGAGGAAGGTGGTTTGGCTCTAGGGAACTTGGTGTGCAGAATATCTCCTCGGTAGGTAAGTGGCTTTGGCTTTCCCCTCGTGAGACTCAATCAATGTGGCATAAAGTGAGTAACTTGTTATGTATCTGAATGGGTGGGATGCCCTTATTGGATGTGCAGTTACTCCCAGGAGCCCTTGGAAATTCATTCATCAATGCTATTTGTTAGTCTTGCCTTTCACCGGACTGGAGAGTAGGGAATGGGAGTCATATTCTGTTCCAGGGGGATATTTAGGTGGGAGATACTTCTTTTTGCAGTGCTTTCGCGTTTATTTTGTCTCTCTTCAATTCACATGGCTCCTATATTAGCTTTTGTAGTTAGGGATAATGATATTATATCCTGGGATTTTCAATTTTTTTCACAATTTGAATAATAAGGGTCCATAGGGAAGCCGAGGAGGTTTCGTCTATTTTGGGGATTCTCTGACATGTTCAATTTTCTCATAGCCCGGATCTAAATTACGCAATCCACCACTTGAGGGTGCCGCTCCGGCGCACCGAGCTCGAATTGGTGAATCTAGAGCGGATCCGTCAATAATCTGCAAATCAAAATTCAAACATGCGAATTCGTTATTTCTTATACCATATCACCAATAATCAATGAATCTTTGTCATTTAAATTGCAATTAATGTTCTTAAACTTACTTTCTGATTGTAACCATGGAGATGGATAATAGATTGAAGAATAATAAAAAGATTTAGCAGAGAAGAAGTGTTTTTGAAGTCTTCAACTACCATAAATTACCTTTAGAGTAGTTAAATTCCATTTGGCTTCATTAACAAGTTCATCGATGATTTCAATAAGGAAACGGAGGACACGCTTAGATTCTCTTTAGGGCTGATTGGATGGGACACGGGACCGCTGTTGCTGAACCAAGAGGAAGAGAGAGGAGGGGGCGGGTAAGATGAAGATGTATATCTGACAGGGTTGAGAGCATGGTTATGCTGACTAAAGTAACCACTTTTTTATCTCATATTTTTTGTTAAAGCCCTTCATCCAGAAAAATGGTTCGTTTCTTAACTATTACTACTATTTATGACCTAAAAGTTGTTAATATGCTTATTAGTAAAAACTAAAAACTATACAAAGTGTGTGTGTGTGTGTGTATATATGTGTATAAGAGAATTTTAAAATATTTAGTAGATATATATTTAATTATAAAATTATTAAATATAAAATTTTTAGACGCTCCGTAAGACATTCTTGTTCTCACCAATTTTTAGAATTAGCCGCTTTCGCACTCTCGCTCCCACTACCACTCCCGCTCCGGATCTCGTTCTCACTGTGTGATCTAGGCCCGGATACTCGTTCTGGGGTGTTAAAGAGTTTGGGTCTTTATTCTTGTCGATCCTTCCTCTTGCATTTGACTCACTCTACCGATCCATCGGTTTTCCCCCTATATTCCTTTATTTGGAAATCTCGTGTTCCTACAAAGTTATACTTTTTTCTTGGTCTTTGGTGCTTAACAAGCTCAATACTAATGATGTCTGAGAAGTTCCTAGGCGTTATAAGAGGTTCTCTCTGCATTGGTTTGTGATGTGTTAGCAAGTTTCGGAATCACATGACCATTTTTTCTCCTTCGTGATGATGCTCAGTATTTATGGAATAACCTGTTCAGAGTGGTTGGTGAAATGTGGGTCTCTCCGGTGTCTGTTCCTTCTTTTCTTCATATTTTGTTTAAAGGATTCGGAAGGGCTAAGCTGCGAGTTTGTTGAGGGAATGTGGGGTGTTTGCTATCTTGTGCTGTAGCTGGCTTGAGAGGAATTCAAGAATCTTCAATGATCAGTTAGCGCCTAGGCAGACGTGGGAAAGGTTGTCTATTTAGCTTCTTTATTGGTCTCGGTGAGGGGTGCCTATTGAGGAGTTCCTATCTCTGTTTTGCAGCAGGATTGGAGAGCCTTAATTTTTAGAGTTCAGATTTTTCCTTGTCTTTCGATGGACTTCTCGTCCGTTGTTTGTAACTTTCTTCTCTTATCTATATAGTTTTCTTTTCTTATCAAAAAAAGAAAGAAGAATATTTTAAAAGGATTTTAAAGTACTTTCCCTATTTGGGATACTTGCTTTTCCCTGGTAGAGTTAAAAATGGATCCTTTTTAATGTGAAATATATTTTCTTGATCAATTCATAGAATTTAATTAAGTACAACCAAGTGGATGGTACTGACTTTGTTATTAACTTTAGAGGTAATGCAACTAATATATTTATAATAAAAGTTTGGCCTAAAACATTTGGAACAGAGTAAAATTTTAGTTCAAATATGTGAAAGTTTCATGATTGTGGTTTTGCATACTTCACTGTAATAGGTACTATAATCACTATGAATTTCAAAAGCAATACTATTTTCCCTGATAGCAATATAGATAGAAAGTGAAGGAAAATTACCAATGACTCAGCTCTCCAATCTCTTTGCAGGTCTTATATTTGGATATTTCTAAGCTAGCAGATTAGTTAGAAAGTGTATCTCAGTACTATGTTTTGATTTCCAAAAGGACAAATGAACTTATATGATATGATATGAAAGAATCCTTTTAGAGACAAATATGGTATATGCACATTCTATCAAAAAAATGTTATATAGACAAAGAATACTTGACAAAACCATCATATGTACATTTGAGATTTACTTTACCTAACTAATCCTCTTGCTCGTGCCTTTTGCTTATAGAAATTTAACTAAAAGGCTCTAAAGTCTTCCCACGCTCAATTGATTTGCAAATCTTTTTCTGGTTGCAGAAGCTAAATATTACATTCATTCAGATAGGTTTTTGTATAAGACATTAATCTGCACATGGTATTACATCGATTACATTCAATGTTATTATTTGTTGAGTGGCAGCGGTTTGTACCTTTACTTTTGGTTTGAATTGTTTTCAGTAAATATTGAAAAAAACTTTGCTAACGTGTGAAATACCTTTTGTCTGTCCAGTTGCTACCTTGCCATTGGGGAAGTTGAAAATGCTTTGCTGCATTTCATGAGGTGCTTGCAGTCGGGAAGTGATGTTTGTGTCGACAGAAAAATTTTAGTAGAAGCCTCTGAAGGTCTAGAAAAGGCACAGGTAGAATAAATCTTTTATTTTCTTTACTTATTTCTTATTTCTTATTTCTGCTATTCTCTCTTTCTTTCTTTTCTCTCATTTTTCCTTTTAATATAATCTATGACGTTATTTAGTTACTAGATGCCACTTGCACTTGACATCTTAATTGACAGCATTTATAAAACAAGGTTTATGCATGAGAAATTGGTGAGATGTACTGCTAAATGGGATGCAAAATGATTTAATTAGTTGTTGTTAACACCTTGGTGGTCATTTGCAGCTTTTTTACCTTTTGGTATATATATATATATATATATATATATATATATATATATGGATAAGTAATAGGAATATATAAGAGCACCAAAACAGGTGGTGCATTCTGTGTACACGGGGAGCATACTTCAACACAACCTTAGATCACAAAAAACTAATCACAATCTCAACAAAAGAATTATCTATAGGAGACACCGACTCTGTACACCAAAAGCCTAAAGTTTGGAACAATTACTCCTTTAATCTATCAACATTCGTCTCATTCTCAAAAGCCCTGCGATTTCTTTCTCCCCAAATGATCCAACAAAACCCCAATGGGGCAGCCTCCCAAGCTCTATTCTCTTTCTCCGCCTATACAGAGACCCCACGAGAAACATCTCTTTAACATCTTGTAATGACCCACGCAATATGAAATACTCCCTCCGTCCCGGATAAATGTTCCTACTTTCTATTTTAAGATGTCCCAACTAATGTTCCTAAAGACTTTTGATCTACCTATTCTCTACCATTCTTCCTAATATACCCTTAAAGTTTCATTTAATATAACACATCCCAAAGAAACTCAATTATTTAAAATAGATAAAGTCAATTAATGTTTATGGGTATTATGGTCAGAACACATTTTATAACACATTATTAATTATGTTTCTTAATTCCTGTGTTTTATCCACTAGAAACATTTATCTGGGACGGAGGGAGTATATGAAAAATACAGTACCAAAGCTCTCTTGCCACACGGCAGTGTAACAAAAGATGATTCATACTCTCCCCGTCTCCTTTACACATATAGCACCAATTAACGTAAATCTTCTTCCGAGCCCTTAGATTATCTTCCGTAAGGATAGCTTCATTAACTGCCTCATAAACAAAAAAGGCCACTCTAGTGGGGCCTTTGATTTCCACACTGCCTTCCAAGGGAAAGAAGACATGTTTTTATTGTCTATCTTTCTGCCCCCTTCCATAGAATTCTGTCCTCCCTATCTCTATCATCTTTTTGCGCATATAACAGCTCAGAAAACTGATCAAGTGGTTCCAGCTCCCAGCGTTGCGGATTTCTTCTAAAACATGGATTCCAAGTAGTTACTCAAAAATTTACTTCTGAATTTTCTTAGAGCAAGAAGCCCTTGAACCCATTCCATGGACCATGAACCATGTATGTTGAGAATGCACCGAGGGGCTGCTCGCTGTGTCATACTCCCCTCGTTGGAGAAAATTCGTCCTCGAATTTTGTCGTAACCAAGAATTAGTTCAAGACCAATATTATGTTGCTTATTCTCATAGTTTTTATGTGAGAAATAACTTGTACCTGGTGTTGAACCTAAGCAATCATGAAGCCAACAATCTGAAAGTAGCCGACCATTTCTAGTACTAAGGCTTACTTGATCTATGACATGGTAATCAAGAAAGAGTTCTTGAACTGCGATCCCGTCATTCATGGATCGGAAAAAGTTGGTGAAGACGTACCATTCTCCATTCATAATCCCACCATGCTTCCGCTATGATTAATCAGAATTTTTTCTTTAATTCTTGCATAAAACAAATATTATATTTATTATAATCAAAAGACACAGACTTATCAAAATGATATTGGATTTCTTCCAACTTTCTTGAATAAAGCCATCACAATCATCAAATTTTGCTTCCAATGATTGGCAAGCAATCACTTGAGAGTCTCCTAGATGTTGTTGAATACTCCCAACTTCTTCAAGGGAATAATTGTTAGAATTAGAGAGATCCACTGTTATATATTTTCGGAGAACATCATGCGATTCTTCACCTTCTTCATCGTAGACTGGAGGGTTATTCCAATCGACAAGGATTTCATCTTTGCAACTTGGGGTTGTAAAGGCCATGTGAGTTCTTCCTCGTTATCATCTTCGACATGATAAAATCGTGGGGTTGTAAGATTCAACTGAGGATGATGTTGGTGCAAAGCCTTTTCACTCGACGCTCGTGATTGGAAATGGAAGCCTTCTCATCTCTATCCTTTGTTTTCACAAACTTTGAATCATGACACATGTCATCATGTTCCAAAGCCTCGTAGCGTGCAAGACGCCACTTGAGTTGCTGCACTTGTTTCCTTAGATCTTCCAATATGACATCTCTTTGGTCTCCTTTCAGAGTAAAAGATATACCAACGGTTGACTCGTTCCGGCGAGGAACAACCATTGACACACACCAAAGCTCTGATACCAACTTGACACTGGAAAGTGCAGGAGAAGTAGGAGGTAACAAGGCACCAGTGAACACTCACCACTCTAGGAATCCACAAAAGAGTTTAGAGCAAGATACAAGAAGATAAAATCTTCTAAACAATATGTTTTTTAATTTCGAAATTAGGCTGTTGGAAACATTAAAATAGAAGGCCTTATATGGGCAAGGCTTGGAACAACCCTCGAAGATGAGTCAAAAACACTAAATGAGACTTTGCATTTTTTAAGATCTTGAAGAATGAAAAGTTGAGTCTAACAAAGATAAATCGATGAATAATGACTAAAGAGAAAGTATCTATCAGTTACCAATGTGCATGAATGACTAGATTCATAAAAACAACAAGAATTGGTTCATCCTTCCAAATTTTTGCAATGACTAGATTCATAAAAACAACAAGAATTGGTTCATCCTTCTAAATTTTTGCAGGACATCACTATTCTGCCACACTTTAGTAAAATAGGTTGTAGGAATATTATTTTTGAGCTCGTTTTTTTTTTTTTTTGTTGAAAACTAGTCTCATAGGGCTTTCCAACGATATATGGCTTGCACTGTAATTCGTTCCAGTTAAAGCAGTTTTTTTCCATAAAGTTGCATAAAAATACTGTTTTTTGGCTAAAATTTTGCTTCTAAGTTTTCTTAGAGCAAGGAGCCCTTGAACCCATCCTTGAACATTGTGTTCCTATTCCTTGGACCATGAACCATGTATGTTGAATGTTGTGTCAGAAATGATCTCCACAATTCAGTGTCTCCGCACCACTTATCCTTCTAAAATCTGACTGAGTCACCCTTTCCTATCTCAAACATAATATTTCGATTAAAACATTCTTAACCTTTCCAAATTCCTTTCCACACGCCTACTCCATATGAAATAGAGACCTCATTAGGGAACTTCAAATGATCTCTTTCCTCATATCTACCTACCACCACCTTCACAAAGCCTCTTCGTCCACCGTGTATCGCCATAACCACTTACCCGAGAGAGCAGTAAGACTTTTAATCCCTAAACCTCTCTCTTAGATTAGCACAAACATTATCCATTTAACCAGATGATACTTACGATCTGCCATACAACCTTCGATTACCGAATTCCACATAGTTGTGCTTTTGAAGAAGGTACCAAGGGGAATACCAAGATAGGAAGTAGGGAACTGAGTAACCCTACACCCCCAAAAAGAGGCCTTACCATCAATATCTCCGACATGACCCACGCGCATAATCTCACTCTTAGCAATATTTATCCTTAGCCTTGACACAGCTTGGAAAAAATGCAACATAACACAAAGGTAACCCAATTAAGAGGAATTTGCGTCACAAAAAACCAAGGTGTCATCCGCAAAAGTGATGCGACACCAATACAACAAAATTACTAGCCCTTCCCACATCAAAACAATGAATGAAACCACCAGTTTTATCCAATAGGCTGCTCGAAGCTTCCATGACCTTAATTAGAAAGGGAGGGAGAGGGTCTCCTTGACATAAATCTCTAGAACTAGGAAAGAACCCTGCCGACTCTCCATTCACCAAAACAGAAAATCTCACCGAGGAGATACGAAAAAAATCTAATCCCTCCATTTATCCCTGAAACCCAATCTATCTAACATGTACATCAATTAATTCCAACTGACATGATCATACGTTTTTTCGATATCCAGTTCACCCAACCATTAACTTCTCTTAGAATTTTCATCTGATTGACCATTTAGACTTATACTATTATTATACCTTCTGATATTCAAAAATATATCCATATAAATAGCCTCAAATTTTATTTTTTCTAGAAAAAAACTTTTAAACCCCAATTAAACTATCGCGAATTACAAGATAACTCTCTTCCACTAACTTGTTCAGTAAAATATTAAATAAATTAAAATAAGTATAAAAATTGTAATAAACTATGCTAATTAGTTTTATTAATTGGCCCTGTGGCTGAGTGGTACACTAAGGGTTGTCGCCTATAGGAGAAGAGTTTGACCCTTCAGTCGTAGCTTTCGAACAAAACAAAAGAAGTATGTTAATTAGTTTAGTATGAAGCCCTAAAATATTTGAAGTAAGCTCTAGAAAATATGAAGTATGCCTTATTATAAATATATGGAGATATTCATAATTACAATAAATAAGTTGACGTGTAAACAAACTAGACATTAAAGTGTTTTTTATTTTTCTAGTTTGTTTAGACAACAATAATTGTAATTATGAATATCTCCATGTACTTATAATAATGCATACTTCATATTTTCTATAGCTTACTTCAAATATTTTCAGATTTCATGCTAAAACTAATCTAAGTACATTTTTTTTTGTTCGAAAGTTACGGCCGTAGGGTTCGAATTCATCCCTTATGGGCCCTGAGGGACGTAGTACCACGGAGAAGGTATAATTATATTTAAAAATTCAAGTGATCAAACAAATGAAATTTCTTAGGGAAGTTAACACTTGGAGGTAGCATTGGAATTGGGCCAAAATGTAGGGGATCCCAAGGCAATTTAATCATCAGCCATTAGATGGAAGGTTTGAATTGCAATACAAATTTTAGTTCAAGGGCTTTTAGGTGGGAAAAAAGAAGACACGGTTTAATATGAAATTCGTGAAATAAACTAGGGTTTTTCTTGAAATTCTCTCGGCAATGTGAGGCATGTCTTGCTTTGTATACTAGATCTTGGTTACTTCTTCTCTAGTGTTACTTTGAGTCTAAGATGGGTGTCTTGAAATGATGCATTCCTTCTTTGACGCTCATCCAAAAACGGAGAATAGCTCTCTGCCTACCTCTTTAGTAAGGTAGGTAGTTTCATGGACAATCTTGCACATAATTGAATGGTAAAAAGGGAAAATAACTTTTTTGCCCCTAGTACAATTTGGGGGCAAGTGATTTGACAAACGTACTCTCATTATTCTAAATGTGACCAACGTACTCATAATTAGCGTATCCATGTGGTCCCTACCGTTAACTCATCATCCAAAATCGTAACGAAGCTGTTGACGTGGCTCTGTGGGTCTCGTTTTACCTTTCAAGTAGAATATTTTTAATATATATATATATATATTTATATATATATATATAATTCATATTATATATATATATTTTTATTATATATTTATAACTAAATTCATATTATATATATATATATAAATTCATATTCTTTTGTTTCTTTGTTTTTTTTAGCTAAATTAATACTCCCTCTGCCTCAAACTAATATTCGCAATCCCAACCCACAAATAATTTTAATATATATATATATGTAGCGACCCGAAGCCATTACCTAGTTCTCAATACAATCAAATCCATGCTTAAATTGCAGCGGAAAGAGTAAATACTCAGATTTCTCAAAATAATCAATTCTCATATATAACTCATTCGGTTCCAACTGGAATGAAACCCAAAGATTACAACACCACTTCTATCAAACCAATCATTAGGCTCACTCTTTACCTTACCCCGCAGCTAGCCACGCTTCGCTGCACTCTCTTATCCAATCAACTTGCAAAACTTAAATAACTGGTAGGGGGCGAGCTTGTGAGCCCACCCAGGAAAGGAGGGAATATACAATACCATAGAACGGAGACATACGATTTAAATACCACTTTGCTCATGAAGTTAAACTATGGACAACAACTCATGCTCAACGGCAAAATAATGAAATCATGTTCTTAGAAAATCAACGTTCAAGGAACGAAACATAGTATCAAAACATACTACTCAATCATATATCACAGCCATGTATACTATCGGGTTCGAATTTAGTGGCAAAACATGATACTCATAAACATCTCACTCCTTGGCTCCCAGTCTTCTGGGCCAACTAAACAACAACGAGGCTCACCGAAATACCAACGAGTCTCACTAAACTATTTTACATAATCATGTTATTAAAATCGTGATAAACATATCTCCTTTGAAATCCATTTTGATAAACAAGATGGAACAATAACGAACGATAGTAAACCACGTTTGATACAAAATATTTTAGAGACGATCACGTGATCAAACTGACTTGAAATTAGTACTGTATAGTCTCTGTTACCTCTGTTACCGCAAAATGAGATAAAACCCAATACCGAAAACCATTGGTCCCAAGATCATGTCTCCCGATAAAATCGATTTACGCCTCAAGCATGTCAACCCTATAGAGTCGGTTCGTCAAAATTCCAAAGAATTGCGAAACAAATCGACATCGAACACAAAATAAAGTTTACGGTTCGAAAAGGGACGGAGGGAGAAAAACGGACGGAGTATGTGTTAATATGAGAGAATAAATCTCTCCAAATGATATATATATATATATATATATATATATATATATATATATACTCCTTCCAAGGTCTGTCAAGCAAAGGGAGTAGATTAGGATGAATTCTTCAAGTGGGGCCCACCGATAATAAATAACACTCCACAACATTCTCCTTACACGGTCAAACATACATTTTAGTATAAAAGAAAGACTTTGACTTGATCAAATGTTTAAAACTACTAATCTTTTTGTTATTTAAAATAATATAAATTAAAAAAAAAAGTCAACATAATATTATTTAGTCAAATAAATCAAACTTAGTATCCAAATTCGTTTATATAAATCAAAATAGGTAAATTTTTGGGATCTCACAACACACACACACACACACACATATATATATGCATAATTAAAATCAAGTTATTAATAATGTTCAGAAACTAGTTATTAATAATAATAAAACATGAAATTAAATTCACAAGTGATAATAATAATATAAATGTTAACTTCTAAGTTTCTAATTTTAAAGCAAAAATGAAATTTAATTTAGTGGAAAATTCAAAAAGTTTGACGAGGATGAGAAATTTGTGATATGTATGTGTGTTTTTTTGGTAAACGTTATATATATATATATATATATATATATGTATATATATCGTATGTATACGTATGTAATGCTAAAAACAATACAGAGAGAGACTGTTTGTGAATTAATAGGTCAAGACAGAGTAAACACTTCTACTTAAAATGGAAAAACTAAGGAATTACACAATGAATACAGGTGATTACCAATGGCAGTTACAAGAGTGTGTTGCACCGAGTGATTGCTGAAACAGAAGGTAACAGGATGTTTATTGCTTCATTCTACAAACCTGGCAATAATGCAGTGATCCACCCAGAACCTTTTTCTTACTCCCAAATGCAGCAGGAACCCCCAGAGAGATTTGATCGCCCAGAAAAGCACCAAACTCATTATTCCTCAGGTTATCTAGAAAGATGAGATTAAGAAGGTGGATATCCACAGGTGGGTTCTCAAAAAAATAGCAGTAACCATCTTTAACCTCTTCAAATCAGCAAATAAACCTCGGGAATAAGCTAAAGAGGGGCCGAAGACCATGTCTAGGAAGGTGCGGCAAACTAATTCCGTCGTCGGCGACAGCGCATGAGCAATTTCCCAGCGACCTTCAGCAGTGACGATGGTTCAGATGAGATCGCCTTCGTAAGGAGTCCAAGGATCTATTCTTGGTTTGGGAAAATATGAAGCAAATAACTTCAGATCTGGTCGGAGTTCCATCAGGCTGCCTTGGCTCGTCTGGTGGTGTTTGGCGGCAGCAAACTACTGGTTGTGATGGTGCTCCTTGTTGATGTCATTGATATGCAAATTATGAGTACGTTGGTCACATTTAGAATAATGATAGTACGTTTGTCAAATCACTTAACCCCAAATTGTACGAGGGGCAAAAAGTTATTTACCCATGGCGAAAAAGTATTCATGTAATCGTTCCCTACTAGTTAGGAAAAATGCTCAATTCAGTTGATCTTTAAATCTTTCTTCCTTATGCATCTGATAGAACCTGGATTTCCCATTTGGTAAATAACTGTGGGGGAGAGAAGTGGGGCTAAGAAATCTATGAAGGTAGTAAACCTTTGTAGTAGGACAGGGTAATCTCAGGTAACAAGGTGTAACTCATCTTCCACCAATTCAGTTCATGTTCACTAATTTTTTATGCAATCAGAGGTACCTTACACCTAATGATTAATAAGATATCTGTTGAAAAATCAAAGTAGCAGCTTATAAAGACGAACATCTTTTTGATAAGACTTGTAAAGACAGTAATGCATGGCCTTAACAGAGCAGAAGTTTGACTCCAAAATGCATCAGCTCATGACTCATGTTTCTTAAACCTTCATGATTTGTGGCTATGGCTAAAAGGTGGAGGTGGTTGCGAGATTCTAATACCACAGTATATTAGCGCTTTGGGTAATGTTAGACTTTGTGCAAAGCATTTTAATCTCTCTTAATTGTTTATCCAGAATATTATGCAGCTTCATATTTGTATAATCTCACATTGTAACCCCTCTTCTGGTTGGGTTTACCTAGATTTGCTTTACTTCATTACTTTATTTCTGTATCGTTCTCATTCTTTCTCTTTATGCAAAATCCTCAAGGCATAATGACTGTAAGTTTGTTTTTTCCTGTCATTCAGAAAGTCTCCGACTGCGTAACTCAATCTACCGAGCTTTTGCGGAAAAAAACACCCGAAGATGTAGAATGTGCGTTGAAAATTATTGATGAAGCTTTGCGGATAAGCTCTTGCTCAGAGAAACTGCTTGAAATGAAGGCAGACGCGCTTCTCATGGTTAGTGCGCTTCTTTTGATGATTGATGCACAGTTGGCTTTCTAATAAATACTCCCTCCATTCCAACCAAAGAGTCCATGTTTGAAAAGTCTAATTTTTATGGAATTTGTTAATACCTTTGGAGTTGGTCATAATTACAAAATTGCTAGAGTATAGTCAAGATGGGTTATAACACATGTGGAGGGTAAAGTTGAAAGATTATGGAGATTGAAAGTATAATTTTTGAAAGTAGACTTTTTAGGTGGAACATCCCAAAATAAACTAGGAGACTCTTTACATGAAAAGGAGGGAGTAGTAATCATGGGTAGACTACTAATTTTTAATTTTATCATTAAATTATATAATATTTGGTCTATATTATAACATAGATTATAGAGGCTCCTTATAGCCTTTGAGTAAGCTCGTATTGAGCTTCTTTGCTCTGGTTTAAACTCTAGTTTTCCTTGAAACTTTCTCAAAAAAAAAAAAAAGAAAAAGGAAATTGTAATTTCCGGAAGATAACAAGGCCATGTTTCTTTAAGAAAAACTTTTTCTTATCGCTTGAGAGTCATTCCACTTCAATATGCATACCCAGTGTTCTAAAAATCGTTAGGCGGGCGCTAAGCACCAGAGTAGGGTCCAGTGCCTAGGGGTCTAGGCGAGGCCTAGAAATCGAGGCATTATTACACCATAGGTTAAAAATTACAAGATTAAAAGTTAAAGTTAAAAATTAAAATCAAATTTACTATCATTTTGAAGTGGAGGGGAGAAGGGGAATACTTTAATAACTTGAGGGGGAGGGAAAATACTTTAATAACTTGAGTGGGGAGGGGAAATACTTTAATAACTTGAGGGGGAGGGGAAATACATTAATAACTTTAGGGGGAGAGGAAATACTTTAATAAATTGAAGGGGGAGATTGTAATTTTGAAAAGAATTAACCCTAAAACTAAATGCACAACGTCTCTTTCTCTCTCTCACAAATTCACGCCGCCTCTCTCACTCAGTCACAGACAACACGACGACGGATCGAGGGGATCTCCGATCTCGACGGCCTGCTCTCTCTCACTCTCTCTCGCGCTCTCTCTTTCTCGCTCTCTCTTTCTCGGTACTCGTCTTGCTTCTGCTTCAAAGGAATCAAAAAGTTAGGCTCTTCAAAGTTCGAACTTTTCTCTTCTAGTCGACGATTATCTTCTCCGGCGACTTTTTGTCCGATTTGTCGTTAATCGCGGCGTGGTGTCGGCGCCCAACGGCTAGGCGGTCCTAGGCGGCACATTTTAGAACACTGTGCATACCTCTACCTTATGCAGTAACTTATCAAATAATCTGGCAGTAATATGTTTTGTATTCTTCTAAATATCTAAAATTTATATACTCCCCCCATCTCATTTTTATTGGTGTGCTTTCTTCTTTTAGTTGTCTCAAAGTTTTTGGTCACTTTGAATTACAATGGATATTTATTAACTAGTTTCGCAATAAACCCCTAACCAAATTAAGTATTTACTTGATTTCCTTGCTACTTGTTGATTTCCAATACCATTAAATAAGGGTACAAATGGTACTCCCTTCGTCTCTAAATTATTGTCTTCCTTTTCTTTTTTGTCCGTCCCTAAATAATTGTCTTGTTTGAAACTTTCCTTTTTAAGACATCACTTTTACCATTTTACCCTTACTTTTTCTTTCTACTTTAATTATGGGCCACATGCACATGGGCATTAAAGAAAACAACACACCATACCAATATTAATAATCAAATCAATTGTTTTTTCTTAATCCGTGTGCCGGGTCAAACAAGACAATAATTTAGGGACGGAGGGAGTATTAGACAGTGGTCATTAAGGCATTTATTAGCAATTCTAAAAGGGTGAGCTTGTCTAGAGGTCAATATAAACGAGATGGAGGGAGTATATCTGTGGCTATATTAGTGATCAAATAATTAATATACCTCGTGAGTTACTATATTATTATATACATATATTTCATGTTCCAACATTAGCCTTAAAGCTGATGTGATTTGTGGTATTACTTTTTAATTTTATTAGAACCAAGGGCAAATTTGTTAAAGTTACATAAAAGATGCTCTACTTTTCAAAATGGACAATTTTTGGGAACATCCAAAAAAAGGAATAGTGGTCTCCTTTTCAGAAACGGATGGAGTATTTGTTTTGCACAATGTTACGAAGTTGGTTTTCCATTAATATATTAAGCATTTAGACTTTTTACGCGTGGAATGTTCATAGAATCTTGGCTATCAAAATACTTTTGTTTTATGATCCTCCACTAATTTTATGATCTATTATTATGAAGTGGGAGGGCTCAAAGTGAAGTTTTGTCATGCTTTTTTTATTTGCCAAATCGACCCGTCTCCTTGAAATAAAATTACCACTCTACAAATTATAAAGTTCCCACAACTCTTTACAATAACCACCCACTTCTCACACTCTTCAAATGATAACTACCCCCAAAACCATCAAATAATTACAAAAAAAATTTCAAAATTTACAAAAATCAAATTATACATAAAAATTATAAATAGCCAAAGAATAAAAATAACAGTAATTACGCACACGCATGCGTGTGTCATATCACTATTGAGTTATAATGCCCAAAGGCATTTACCTTGAAGTTGATAGAAAGTGTCTCTTCTTGCAGCTACGGAAGTATGAGCAAGTGATTCAGCTGTGTGAGCAGACTCTTACTTCTGCTGAGTTGAACTCTCCCACTTATGAGGGTGAAAAAATTTCATCGTCGGGAGATGGTTCTGACCTACCTAGAAGCTCTTCTTCCAAGATCTGGAGGTTGGGCCTGATTGTTAAATCATACTTCTATTTAGGAAGGCTTGAAGAAGCTCTTGATGTTGTAAAGAAACAAGAGGATTCCGATCCTCTCATGGGAAGGTATTCCTTTTTTTTTTTATTCTTTCTGACCTGACATTTTGTAAATCTCAATTAAGCGATAGTTTATGAAATTTGAATTTTGTGGTGCTATAATTTTCCAGGAGAGGAAGCATGAGACTGGAGTCAGCAATACCTTTAGCTGACACTGTGCGTGAACTTTTATCACGTAAGGTATGTCCATTTTATGTTCTCTAACTATTATCTTGGTTATGCGACATTTTTACTTAATATATATATATATATATATATATATGTTTTGACATTTTCCAAAATTACATCTTTGAAAAAATTTAATGGAAAATCCAGCAGTCCTAAATGAATCTCATTCTTGGGTAGTAGAAGACTCCTGTCAAAAATTACATCAGGATTCTAGTTGGACCTTGGAAAGAAAACAAGTTAAAATATGAACCATGTGATTGATGAGCTGATCGAATTATTTGTTGGCATTTGTTTCTTCGGTTTGTGTTTCTTAATCCATGAGACAAGAACTTTTTTACCACGGTTGGGTGTGGATGTGGGTGTCGGTCTCCGACTCGCCGAAAATGTTTGCACTATATTTTGTCCAGCTGCCTGACACCCATTCTGTATCATGTCGAAACGAATACTTTAGGTGAAATGAAAAGTCCATGTAGATAGTTCTTAATTTTGAAAAAGACTCCAAAGCTCTCTACCATGGGCTCTTCATTTCACCTGAAGTACCTGTGTCTGACACGATATAATGCGGACGGGGTTGTGGCGGCTGGACACATACATATAGTGGTTTTTTTGGCCAAACTACATATAGTGTTTTTGGTGAGTCTAACTCCCACACTGACACCCACACCCATTCCTGACACTGGTACACAAGTCCTTGTCTCAGAGACTAGAAGTTTAGATTTGTTAAATATCATATCTAATGTAAGTCAATCTTGTTCAACCACTTTTTGATGACAAATATTAAGTTCTCACATCAAGTGAGGATTAGGATCTTATTTTTGTTTTATCTTTATGGTTGGCTTACCTTTAACTTTCAGAGTACACCAACAAGTGATTCTACTTGCAACTTTCAATATTTTAAAGCTATCAGAGAGAAAGCTAAAATGCAAAAGCCTTCATAGATTTATATGTCTATTATTGCCTTGGGTATAAATTAGTGATAAATTGATATTGAATCAGATCAATGCCTTCAAGTTTATGATAAATGATTACGTTTTGAGATTATGTCTTCGTTGTTTCTGAGTGCAGGCTGCAGGAAATGAAGCATTTCAGTCAGGGAGGCATGCAGAAGCAGTTGAACAGTATACTGCTGCTCTATCATGCAATGTTGAGTCACGTCCTTTTGCAGCAATATGTTTTTGCAACCGTGCTGCAGCATACCGAGCTATGGGTCAAATCACAGACGCAATTGCAGATTGCAGCCTAGCTATTGCCCTTGATGGAACTTATCTGAAGGTTTGTCTAGAAACAAAAAGCCCTAATCATAGCACTTCTCATCTTTGAAAAGTACAAGTTGATTCTCTGTTGTGCTCTAGCATCCTTTTAAATGTCAAGAAGGAAAAGGGTTACTCAAATTGTTGCTTATTATTGTATTTTTTAAGGCAACAAAGTCGAATTTGGGTACCAAAACAGGAGCACCTCCAATATAAAGCTTTACATGAACAATATTATTCCCAGCAATCTGAAACAGAAGGAAATCCTTTGGGAGAAAAACCAATAATGCACAACGCACTATGTACAAAAAAGATGTCCAAAAGAGGAAGTCTTCCTTTAGCTCGGTGTATTCCGAATAAAGTGAACACCATCTACCACATATTGTTGTTATAGGACATTGCAGTATAAAGAGATAAACATAGCAATAACTCTCACACCATATGCGACTATTTTGCAGCTATTGTTCATTGCAGTAGCAAATGTTTCACATCCTCACCATCCTTGTTAAACATGAAGAACCGATGAATATAAATTTTCTTCCTGATCCTTAAGTCATTAAATCGCCTAGTTAGCTGTCTGTGCATCGTGAAAAAGATCAGTATTTATTGTAGGGCTCCAGCAATTAACTTGTATTTACTCTGCAGTCATTTAAGTTGGATTTTTTGTATTTTTAGGGCTTGTTGTTACAACTAACTGTATAGAGGTTGATATGGAAATATTTTGCACTAGTTATGAGCGTATTTTAGGAAGTTAGGACAAGGTTTATGTATGGGTTATAAAAGCGACGGGACTATGATCTTAGAGTCAGTTTGGGGAGTATTTATTTTGAGATTTATCTCACGAGAGCAGCCATTGACGACCGTTTCTTATTACTTTGCTATAGCCTCTTGTTAAATGAGAACATGATAACTTCATGTAGAAAAAACTGAAACTAGATATCAAGTTTGAATTCTTGCACATCACAGTTTGTGTAAGTGGAGTTTTCTATTTGTTGCAAGCCTACAGGAAGGATGATCTTTACTCTATGTATATCTGAATAAAATGAATCTCTTTTATATATAGGACTCCAAGTATCGACTGCACTCTGTCCATTTAGCTCAATGAGCCTTCACTTTGCGTCACTTTAGTTTGTTATCTTATGTCTTTTGTCTCAACTCTCCTCAACAATCTGCTATGCTTAAGCTGCACCAACAGTCCTCTTCTATCGGCAGTAGGTTTGTTTACTTAACGGATCCATCCTTAAAATGATTAGTTTTGTAACTCCCCCATTTGCCTTCAATTTTCAAATGCTTTTGACAAATCAAGTTGAATTGTGATGCTTTCTTTGATCCCTGTTCCCAAAAAAGAAAAACTGTTGTGGTGGTGTTCTGTTCTCGAGATCTTGACTGGTTCTAAGTTTGGAATTGGTAATGCTGAAGAGATCTTGATTCTATCCTAATGAATTAGGAAGGAAGTGATATCCTGCATTAAAAATTCCGCTAGAAAGTGTTTTGTATAGGTTTATTTGTTTATTTGGCACGCTCTATGGTATAGTTATTCTTCTTTCAGCCATCACCTAGTTTGTTTTCAGAAAGGTACTTTTGCTTAGTTGGTAATTTATGACCTTGTTCCCTAGTTCTCTTACTTGTTAACTTTCCATGGGCAATCCTGTTATTTTTCTGCATGAAATCTCTATTTTGGATTTATCTGAAGTGATTATTCGGCTGATGGCCTTAACTCCTTTTGTCATACATATTTTCGACAAATCTCTTCGACTTCTATGCTTTCTACGTGGAATCCTACTTGAAGTTTTCTAAGGGGCATGCTATAAAGAATTATGACTTCGTCGTTTAAGTGCTCTCTCCCTGTTTGTAATTTTTTTGGTTTCGTTTGCTCTTGCTCATGCTCATGCAGGCAATTTCTAGACGAGCCAGCTTGTTCGAGATGATTAGAGATTATGGACAAGCATCTATAGATTATCGAAGACTAGTGACTCTTCTCACTAAGCAAGTGGAGGAGAAGGGTAATCAGTCTGGAGCATCTGATAAGTTAAGCTTTGTGAATGAGCTAAGGAAAAATCAACAACGGCTTTCTTTTGTGGAAGAAGAAGACAGAAAGGAAATCCCGTTGAATATGTACCTCATCTTGTAAGTTATTATTTAGTTTGTGATAACAAGCTAAAATTTCGTCAACTTCTCTAATTGTGCACACGTAAGTAAAAGTGGTTTATGATTATGCTGTTGTATTCCATCCCACAATAAGTGAACAGACAATACCTCTGTCACCACTGAAATAACTAGCTTTTTATATAATAGATTCATTACTGACTTCTGTACATGCAAGAATAGTTTATGCTATACTCTTGTGTTAGCTTTCCCTGCTCATTAATTAAAATTAAAGAAGGAAAAAGAAAGAAAATAACCCAGTGGCGTGGTATTAGCCTATATTATTTAAGGCAATATTATTGTCTTAAGCATGAGCAGTGGCGAAACCAAAAATTTTCTGCAAGGGGAAAATAATTTATACTTCTCTTCTTCCGAAATGTGACGTTATGGTAAGGATTTAAGAAAGTGAAAATTTTCTATGATAACTAGAACTTGTATGAATGACTGAACTAAAAGGGATACTCATTTGTGGGCAAAGTACACTAAAAATTACTCATTCCTATAGGGATGCAGGTAGTATTAAGCAACTTTTATCCACAATAAGCTCCACCGGGGACACATCACTAAATAGTGAAAATCTGTTGGCGAGGGGCAGTTGGTGGGTCCCCATGGTGGTTTTAGTCCCATAGGTGGGTCAAATGTTGCCCCACTGTGGTGGCGTTTCCCCTCGGTTATAAAATGAAAATCACTAAATAGTGAAAAAATGTCCTTAGACAAGGGAGGGGGGATATCCTAAAATTACGAAGAAACTTTATTTATAAACATTTGCTGTTTTGTACTAGTAAAATTAAGTTTTCTCGAAAATAAACAGTCCCCCTTATGCTACCATTGGCTTTGCCACGGTGCATGAGTTTCTGTTTAATTTACCATGAGCATAGATTGTTAGAGCTGATCCTGAAAGGCTGAAAGTATTTAGGGTCTTTGGACGGGATTACCATTTATCAAGGGCCAATAAATATTTTTTGTTTAATGTCATAGAAATATGTCTGATATCTATACTTTTAATAATGCACTAGTAAAAAATCTTCATTTTTACAAGAAATGGCGTTATTGCTTCTTAAACTTTCAGGGGAGTCGAACCATCTGCCGCCCCCTCCGAAATCAAGAAGGCATACCGGAAGGCTGCACTCAAACATCATCCTGACAAGGTCTTCAGCTTCTTTCATCTACTGCTTTTCAACATGGCTATTTTATTTCGCCCTTCCTAAAGTTCTTTGGTGATGTAGGCTGGCCAGTCATTGGCTAGAAGTGAGAATGTAGATGATGGGCTTTGGAGGGAAATAGCTGATGAGGTCCACAAGGATACTGATAGACTTTTCAAAATGATTGGAGAGGCATATGCAGTTCTTTCAAACCCTACCAAGGTCTACTCTCTCTCTCTCTCTCTCTCTGTGTTTCCTTCCGCACTTGTGCGTGTGGCTTAATGACCTTTGTCTATAGTGATCAGCTCTTAGATAGAAATGATTCATATATGCTCCAAGTCCTTACTTTTAAAGAAAGTGCATCTAAATTCTATGCATGAGACGCTCTCTTGTTTCCCTTCGCTTGCACACCAGCACTAGTACTTGATGATGATGCTTCACTCGAGATCTTGGGAACTAAGGATCCATTTAAATTTGAATTCAGTAAGTATTTAAATTCAATTGAATTGAAATCATTCCAATACCACTCTAATGAAATAAAAGTCTATTGTTTGGTTCACTTATTGAATTCATTTACAATTTCAAATTTCAATAATTATTGATTACATAAAAAAGAAATGTTTAAAAAAACAAAAATAACAAAATAACATAAAGATCTTCAAAAGTTGGAAAGATTACCCTCTCCTTCCTCTCATCCTCTTCTAATCCCCTACCCAGATTATCTCTCCTCTCCCTTTTGTTTTCTCTCATATCTCCTAATCATCTCCCACTGCCATCAAAATCATCAAGCATTCCTAACCACGAGATCATGCTGAGTTGGTGGAAAAGACACATTGAAGCTCAACAAGTAAATGAGTCTGATATCTATGGACAATGAGATCATGATGGGCATCCCTGGAGTTAGTGAATGTTGGTCATGGTCTCGTCAGAAGTGGTAGTACAGGTCAGCAGAGATGGGCACCGTTGGCTGTCTGTGACTGTCGGATGTAAAATGGTGCTTGGTTGTTGCTGGGGAGAGGAAAGAAAGAAAAGAGTGTTTAGTGTGTACTTTGTGTAGGAGGTCTCAGCTTCACCGTCTCAACTTTGAAATTCATTCATCCTTCTATGGAACTGTGGAATTGGGAGCTAATATTTTGATTGAACATACAAGTCACTCAAAAAGGAGATTAATAGTTCACATTATCACATAGTGGCAAAAGATTAAAGAGAAGTAGAAAGAGAGAGAAGGAAGTAAAACACAATACAACGCCTCCCAAATCCTTAATATCGATTCTATGTTAATTTGGGAATTCATCATAATTAGGTTTACTACTCCTAATACTACTTGAGGTACAGTTGTGACTGCCAAAAAGAAAGTGAAACATTATATCCCATAACATACAGGTAGCTGCATAATGACACAAAAATAAGATAACCTATAAGCTACCCAGGGCATATCACCTTTGGACCAAATAGCTTGCATGGATCCATGGATTTTATTAGGTCTCCAAATCCTGTTAG
The DNA here is from genome assembly GCA_016624345.1 of Platycodon grandiflorus. NCBI lineage: Eukaryota > Viridiplantae > Streptophyta > Magnoliopsida > Asterales > Campanulaceae > Platycodon > Platycodon grandiflorus. Next base: position 48,418,699 of record CM028366.1, on the reverse strand, counting down.
TGACCAATCAACATGTCCTGCATCAACTCTCCTCCACCGAGCAGAACTAGACTCCAATTAGATCAAAATGCCCTTTGTTGTTCAAACATGGTGAGTAACCAAAGAGTTAATCTGCAGCTTCATACTCGGCACAGTTGCAGCACATGTAAGAGTATAGTTAATAAATTAACAAGTAGCGGCATGTACTGCATGTTGCAGTTTATAAGTGCATATCCATGTGCATAATGTATTACTAGGCTCAAGTGGCAAAACTTCACACGGTAGTCTCGCTATTCTCGCCAACAGAGAATGCTACCATTTCTAAACCCTCAGCTTGGTGTTACTGATTCATTCGAAACAGTATCTTCAGAAATAGCATTTGACAACTTCCAGAATCAATCAATCTAGAGCTTAAGGTCTTCCCATTATCCTGAAATTCGTCATTTCTTCAGTTTGATATTGACAAGAGAAATGCAGAATATTTTCTTGGTTCAGTTCTTTTTTCTTTTTCTCTGCTCTCTAAATTAGACCTGTGGGTTTCAGTATCCAGTTCAAGGAGGACGCAGGTTATGTGGTATGGGCGGAGTTTCTGGCTGGCAGGTGTTGACATGACAGGGCTGAAGTGAAGTATGAAGATGTAGTTAGATGTTCGTAGTAATCCGACAAAGTTTTATGTTGCTGTCAGGCTACCTAACACAACCCTTCTCCTTTACCCGGGCTTGGGACCGACTGTGGATATATGACTCTTAGCTTGATACAGGAGTTAAATGTAATAGGGGAAAATTTGAAACACCCCTTGAACCATAACTTTTTCAGACCCAATGGGTACACCTCCTGGTTGGCTTGAACATGTGGAGATAAATGCTCTGTTAGTGGGCTGTGAGACAAATTAATCAAGGAAAGCATGTGCAAGGCACATGGCTGCTCTATACAACTTTGAAGATCAAAGTCCTCTTGAATGTGGTCATTTGATTAGCCTCTTCATTCACTTCCCTTTCCTCCCTCTTTCTGCTAGTTTTTCCATATCTTGCATATTCCATCTCTTTGACAATTATCGCGGGAAATAGTCTAACTCACCACCATTATCAACCTCTAACACCAACAACACCAACCTCTGCCAAACCACTTGCAATACAATTCGTTCTGAGTTGGATCCGATATTCCATAACGTATTATAGAAGCTTTTTGAAACGTGCCAGGCCAGATATCACCGTTCTGAATATGCGTCAGCCAGTATGATATATCTTCATGTAATCCTCAAGCCTGGTTGCATGATTGCATGAGTGGTTGCGGGGTGGGCTATTAAGATGTAAATTCTACTTCATATTACTGGATCCTTCCAATTTAATATTTAAGATCGTGGGGCAAACCACTCATAGGTCAATTGGTACTGAGTTGGACCCCCCAAATTCAACATGTTATCTATCCCTGATTTGTTCACAAAACTTTAGCTTGTATTATTTGAATTTGCATAATGTCATAGGTAACAGCTCTTGAATTGCAGATGTCACAAAAAATTAAGAGCATGTTAATTTATTGAGTAGTAGAAGTAATTTGCTGGGTGGAGATGTCACGTGAAAGGGGTAGCGAAATAAAGGGAAAAAAACAAGAGAACAGGTAAGAAAGAAATATTGTTGAGGATATAAGTTGACCTTTATATAAATCAAACTTTAAGGCTTTTTGCTTTCTGAATTTGCCTTTCCTCATCAAGTGAAATCATTCATCTCGCTTAGTGGTTAAAGTAAGATCAGGAACGTGGTAAATCACAGCCCACATGTCCCAAGACCGACTCATGCAGGCTATGTTTCCAGATTTGCTAGATCCATTGGCACATGGCAGTTGGCAGATCCCCCATGGTGGGCTTTGTCCCATAGGTGGGTAATCCTGCTGCAGTGGTGTTTCACCTTGGTTATCCAAAAAGATAAAAATAAAAAATCATTGATCTTGCTTTTGTCAGTATGGTTTGTCCACTAGCCATGTAGACAATACATTTACTTTATTTTATTGATTTACTCCTTCCGTCTCAATTGAAGAGGCATACATTCCTTTTAATTTGTCCCAATTGAAGACATACATTTCCTCTTTCGAAAACTATTTTTAAACATAATATCTTTAATAGCCTTTGAATTTGTGGTTGAGAATAATCATGTCTTATCAACTAAATCAACTTGGAATTGTGTCCATTCAATGGTAGGGTATGTTAGGAAGTTAGTGGTTAATCAATTTTTTTTTAATCTGCATATTAGTTAGTGTACCTCTTCAATTGGAACACAGGGAGTCTTTATTTTTCAGTGTAAGGACCTAGAACTCACTCCATTCTACTTAAGAGTCCATATTTTAAAGTCGTTCTGAGGAATATGAAACTACCTTGAGATTAGTCATTATAACAAAATTGCCAATTTTATTTAATCAATATAATATGTAAGGTGTGACGTTAAAACATGTACAAACACCCGTGGACCATCCTGAGATGGAAACAGGGCCTCTTTGAGTCGAATGGAGGGAGAATATACTCTTTATAATGACTGAATTAGCTTGATGACTGCAAATTTGTTGATGCTATATAGTACTGCTTTGAATTTTCATACTAACTTTGCCAACTACTACAATATTTGTAGCGATCGCGGTATGATCTAGACGAAGAGATGAGAAATGAACCGAATAGATTCACTGGAAGCGGTGCGTCAAGAATGTATGCGGATGCCCAGAATTATCCATTTGAGCGAAGTAGCAGTAGGCGACAATGGCAAGAGGTTTGGAGACAACATGAAAGTTCTCAGTCTAGAGGTCCTGAAAGGACCCGGCCAAGCAGGTACCCATGATCACTTTTGATAGGTTTGCTACACGAATCAGGAGATTCCAAGTAAAAGATGTGCAACAGTGAGGGGAGAGCTGAATGAATTTGTGGTTGAGCTATGTGCTCTATCAGCATTGGTATCTAGCATGAGAACACGTTTCATGCTTAACACAACTGAAGAATCAATCGTGGACAGATATCGGGTTCTGGCACGTTGAAAGCTTGTGTATGTGGTGTAAGGACTTCAAGGATTTTTATTAAAGAAAGTTAAGAAAAGATGGCTCTGAACATATTTGGGGATTTAAGTTGAGTGGTGTACATAGCTTTCTTTGTGGAGTGAGCAATGTGTTTGTAGTGATATGCTGTTGGCGACATGTACAAGTGCAACGACTGCTTTTGTGCAACTGAGAAGTACGTATACTGAAGCAAATACATGTACTGACCGACTCAGATTCGTGGGACTTGAAATTGTTGGCTCGTTATCTCGAAGAAGTCGGGCTGGATTCTATTGGACAGGGGGATTCAATAGAATGAACTTTGTGATATAGTCAATTGTGGTTGCATAGATCTTTCATTTTTGTATTTGTGATGTTTGAGTGTATAGCGATTTTGGATTGTGATTTTCTTTACAGTAAATGAAAAAAATAAGGGACAAGTTCATTTTTTATGGGCGCACGCGCACGCACACACACACCAATTGTCTACCTTATTTTCCATCCTTGTTTGCTTTATTGTCTATGGCTTGTGAGCTATGGCTAGTGTAAACTAGCGTTCTTTTGAATTGAATCTCTCGTTAGCAAAAGGTTCTTCAACGGTTAACGAGAGAACCGGTGATCCCCAGTTTTTTAATATAGTTTCGTCTCGAAGATGGTGATAAGATTTGGTTCGATAGGTTGTTGTTTTGTGAGTTACGAGAAATAACGAGATCGTTCACCAAATCCTCGGAAATTCCACCATTTGATTGTGACAGTCGGCAAGATTTCTTCAAAGCCCAGTGATATATATCAGCATAACACAATTTTCTCAAGCCTTTGACTTCATCTAATGCTAGGGTAAATCAAGGTAAGAATCTAAAGTCAGCTATTTTTCTTCTGTGAATGCATAGTTTACTGTACTTGCCCCAAAGAGGTTCTGTTTTGTTGAACTTCTAGCAAAGGAAAATGGGCTACAAACATTCTTGATGAGAGATTTATCCCTACAACATGTGCAGGAGTCAATCATTGCTCATGCTGAAGAAAAGGGGCTTCAATAAATTTCTTAAGGTCTCTAGTTCGAGTCTTTTAGAGGCAGCCCATAAGAGGTTTATTCCTTATAGAATCCCTAGGCTCAGTATTGATGGGCTGTTTTTAACTAGACCGAGAGAGGTGGATTAGTGAAGGTGTATCAAGCTAATCACGACACCTCTTTACTATCGTAGTTTAAAATTTTTTTAAAAACAATGGTACACATACAAAATTTATCTACAGATTTCATTCACGTCATGTTTCAAGTATTGTACATTCCAACTAGTGTACAACACTATAAAGTATGATGTAAGTAAATTTTGTAGATATATCATTTTCCTTAAAAAAAATTAATTCTAGTGGATCGGGTATCGATGAACCTTTTGCAAGAAATCTCTTATCTGGTGTAGATAAATAGAAGGTGGTTCACTAATAAGATTTTCCCTTATAATAGGCACATTTTATATTCGCCCGTCTCAAAAAAAATTAAATAAATAAGCCACATTTATAATTACCCCATAATCTTCAATTATTATTTTTTTAAAAATTCCTAAATGTATGATAGTTTCGTACATAAAAATGTTATTTAAATATAAATTATAGGAACTATATAATATATATATATATATATATACATATATAGTATTTAATATTTAATAAAACTTTTCGGACGACAGCGTATGGGTTAGTAGATAATAGGGAGTAGTAAGTAATACTTACAATAATAGATTATTGATTTAGTGAAAAGATAGAAAGTCGGTCACTATAATAAGGTATTTGGCCCTCTTTAGTTTTCGAGTCATTTCTACTTCCTCTACGTTGTTTGTCTGCCACCCACACACACTTGCTTGAACTCAGTTGTGCTCTCTCTCTTTCTCTTTGCTTTGCTTTGCTTAATTTGTTTTTCAAGAGTTTTAATTTCTATTTCCAATGGATTCATCATCGAATATCGGAGCAAAAGATGGAAATTCTTCATGCAAATTAATCAAGTTCTGGTGGAGATTTTGGATTCAACAGATTGCCTCCAAGAGTATCAGAACAAGAACATCGGAGCAAAAGTTGGAAAATTTTCATGCAAAATCAACAAGAGGTGGAGATGTTGGATCCATCAGATTGCCTACAGTATGTTTGCTAGGCAAAATTCATGATTTTCTTGAATTTTTTTTTTTAAAAGCATCCAATTTTTTTTTTTAATTTTTTTTTAAAGTAGTAGTAGCAAGTAATTAATGATCACAATTTGGTATACTAGTTACTCCATGCAAGCTATAATAAAAACGGATATTGTTTATAATAAAAAATATTTATCTCCATTGAGAAAGATCATCGATGCAGTCAGTCAGTCATTCGGGTGTGATTCCAAAGCGATAGATAGATAGATAGATACTCCATTTAATTTCTTACGATGGAATGAATAGAGGAACTTGTTAGCAAAACGCAATAAAAATAGTTTTAAGAATGACCTCCGTCCAACGACGAAACAACAAATTTGCCTTCCAAATTGTGACTGCATATACTATACGTACTATTGATATTTGCAAAAAGAAAAATCAATGGTTTACCCTTATAAATAAAGGAGCTATGTTTCAATGCAGTAATCTATTTAGGGGCTTACAGATCAATGAATCAAGATAAACAACCTGTACCTGTTTCTTTTCTACAAGAAAAACTTTTTCTTTGGATGTTGTACAAGTAGATTTCGCAAGGTTAACTGCCTCATTTTTCTGGATCGAATAATCCACGAGGACTCGTGATCTCCAGCAAATAGGCAAATGTTGTCGTTTCTTTCACTGAAATGTACAAAACACAGCTGAAAGACCGCTCAACAGCTCTGTCTAATCATAACCAGAAATATCAACATGCAAATACTGTAATTTTACCTCGTCTACCAAGGTGAAACCAAACAAGATAGTTCTGGGTGTCATGAGATTTTTACACATAAATTCCTAACCCGAGCTCTTTGGGGTTTGTTTCCACCATCCAAGGAGACCTATTTAAAAGAAATTTTATAAACAAGGTTCAGCTACAGCGAGAAAAAGAGTGAGGATGCATTATCAATGAGGGAAAAACAGATTAATTACTTGTTCATTACGAAATTTATAGTTCCTTGCGATGCACGTTCAAGAAGGATTTCCCGTGCCTCAATCGCAATTCCTTCAGGCTATATAAACATTAATGTGAATCAAGTTCTAGAGGCATAAGCATAAGTTTCACACGTATTGATCGTATAGCTGTTTCACATACCTCTTCTGGAAACCACACCCCCGGTTGTGTGCTTCCCTCCAAAATAGCACGTGCAAATGCTGCTGTCGACATTCCTACTGACCTGAAGATGTGAATCAGAAACACCTATAACTCATGTCTATAGTATGTCCGCAATAGGTTTTCACATCTTGGGGTTTAGTACAGGAAGGGGTAGTTTAGGACTAGTGGAAAATAAGTGAGGGCATTTTAGTCTACAAAAAATCATTTCAATGGAACAGTTTTGGGTGGAATTGTCATCCTCCTCCCCCCCCCCACTCCGTTGCGTGCTGGGGGAAGGACTTCTGATTCTGCTTTCAGAGGGAATTGCCATTCTGTCCAATTTAGTCAACCAACATGGGAATGTTTGGTCAACGGAATAGCCCAATCAATTCCAGCTCGATTCCGAGCTATCAAAAACAACCTTAGTGACCGAAAAATGATCAGGAATAAGGAGACATACACACACAGTTTTTTGTGACTGAATACACCGATTGTATGGCGCCCATCAGAACACTCCAAATCAACCTGCTCAGGAGAAATGAAAAGGAATAAATCTCCATCCAAACGAAATAAGAACAAAAGAGCAGCAGAAGAGTAACTGATAAAGCAATGTAATTTTAATTAGGCACTGCTGCATATCTTACTCTCATGGATACACGCTCTCCAACAATTCCATCCACAGCTCGGACCAGTGGGTCAAACCATTGAACCAGCTGTTGAACTTTGCTTCGATCTCTTAAATATTCCTGAAAAAATAGAAAAGGAAGACAAAAAAGTAAACTGAAAGGGGCTAATTTGATACTATCATTCAGTAATAGTTAACTAGAGTTGTTGTTAAATATTGAATTGCATTCATTCAGTAGCTTCTTCGGCATCAAACTCTGCTTAGCTCACATCATAATGAGCTTCTATACGAGTTCAATACGAGCAATTGCACCTATTTATCAATCCACATAATTTGTATTCAATTTCCAAGATTAGATATCAGAGGCAATGAGTAGTTTAGGGATAAGCTAACTCATAAATATAAATATGATTCACCAGTGCCATTGTCATTTATGGCAATTCTTACCATTTTAAAAAAAGATAGAATAGAAGCAATATCAAACACTGATTTGGTATTAATAAGGCGGATGGAAATTTCAGCGTGGAGAACTTACTGGAGGAAGAAGATTTGTCATGATTTCCATTCCCCAATTCCAGAAAAATGGTGAGGTTCCAAATCGAGCACTGACAGTTGGCACTCCTAGGATCTCATGACCACTACTCACCTCCGGCAAATTCCTGAATATAAATAATGGTTCTTTAGCTAAATGTATTTTTGGATAGAATAGTATCTTGCAGCTAACAACATTGTGCATATAAGCAGCATTTACTAGGGCAATTGATATAGTAAATGCCGAAAGTAGATACAATACTATGGGGAGTTAGTGCAAATGTTGATTGTCGAGCTTGCTGCAAAGTACACTATGGCCTCACGCCCATATCTTTGTCTTCAGTTTAATTGTACCAATACTAACAGAAACAAGTATTGAGATACTACCCCTCAGTTCGAAAAAGAAAAAAATAGTCTTACTTTCATTCTTAGTTTGTCCCAAAAAAATAGTCCCATTTCTAAATCTCCATCTTTTTTCAAATTATTTCTTTCGTTTCAAAAACAAGATGTTTATCTTAAATGTTATACACAAATATAAACTCCGTATAACTTCACTGAAATTTAAAGGAAATAAACATGTGTAAAACAATGATATTTAAAAGTTTGACTTATCAAATGGGACTACTTTGTGGGGATGGAGGGAGTATAACAGATTTCGGATATCATAGATTGGGTAATGGGACAAAACTAGGGGTAAAAGTATCAAATAACAAAATAATACTCGTCTTATGAGGAGAGGTCGATGCCGCAACAAATAGTACAAAACCACAATGCAAAACAATATGCAGAGAAGATAGACAAATCTGTCACTGTCGTCTCTGTGACTTTATGCTAATGAGTAATGAATGATTGATTTGCTGATAAGAGAGTAATTTTGACGTTAAGAACTTACAAGAGATAGACATCTTTCTTCCGGATCCCTTTACCAAAGTCGATGTTGAGCATCCCACTATAAGGCTTTAGTTTCATTTTTTCCCCTATCGAAATGGTTGGTGGATAAACAATATGAGGAAACACATATAAGCAAAGAGAAACTTTAAAATTCAACTGTTAAACTGACCTTTATTATATGCAATAACTTCCTCTCCAAGAAGTAAGAAACTAGTGGCTAATATTGTTGGGCCAGCACCACCAGAGCCTGCTGTGTAGTAGTAGAATCTGAAACAAGAATATCATCAAGTTCGTTCCTAAAAGTTCGAGAAAATGAGAGATTGGAAAGAAGAAAGATATTAACAGCTTCTACAATGCATCACAAGATTAGCTGAGAAAAGAAGCTGGTGCAGGAAGGATAGGGGTAACTCAAATCCGATCTGCAAGCAGGGATAAAACCTGAGGAACCTTCCGAAATCCTTTGGGGCCAGTTTCAATTAAAGGCGAGCTGCGAATCAGTAAATGAGGCCTGGAGCACCCGTTCAAGCCTCAATGATTGATACGGAGGGGAAAATTCACCCATAATACACACAAGTATACGGCAAAATATCAATAATCCAATACTGTCTTCCATTGATTCTGAACCAAAAACTTGTATATGTATACAGAAGATTCTAGAAGCCTTATTTGCCAGGAACGGGGATATTCCCCAATGCTAAAAGAAATAGATGAGAAGCACTCTGAAAATACTCCCTAATAATAAACATATTAATACTGACAAAGAATCAGATAATCCAGATCTTAGGTCTCCAATTTTGTTAGAATGGATGGCTCGATTCTAGGCTGCGCCGCGCCATAATCTGTGTTTTTCAGGTTTTCTTGTTTGTGTATATTTACAGCTAGGTCATGTATCCTATATATATAAGTTGTAACCCTAAAACGTGTATAAGGTTGGAATAAGAATATACAGTAGTCTTTAAACCCCAAATTCTCTCTTCTCTTCCAATTTCCAATTGCTTGATAATTATTATTTACTCAATTGTTTGTTTGCTTGGTTCCGCTGTCGCACAACAAATTTCAAACCCACACATACAAGCACCCTGCTCAGAGAGTATGGCTTATTCCAACACAGAGATTTTCTTAAGATAGTTAAGTGCTATCAAATGGAGTTTGTCTTAGAATGGTCAAGCGCAAAAACTACTGCTTTCTTTAAACACACATTATCAATGCAGTAGCTTCAATGCAGGACCATAAAGAAGTTAAACCAAACACTTCAAGCATCGAAGGCAGTCATTTTACTGTAGCAAAAATAGAGAAGAAGAAACAAAATAAATTCACTTGGCGTACGACACTAAGCCAGAGCTAAGTCGAAAGCTGTATTATGTATTTTCACACTTTCTGCTCTATAATCCATTTGGTTGGTGAGTAGAAGTATGAATGAATATATTAACGAAAGAAACAACTTGCCCAAAAAAGAAAGTCTATGTGCTACTATCATTAGATTGGAGGAAGCAATTACCTTAGTCTCTCAGGCTCACCCTTTCCTTCACTTCTCGCAGCACGAACTAGCTCTGCTGCCATCACTGGCGTGATAAGAATAGAAAGAGTCAAAATTTGGACTGAAAGAAGCATATTTGCAGGGTATCCAAAGGTAATACTTTTGACCAAACTTCTATCCAAGAAAATCAACTTCACGGTTGTACATGTTCAACATTACTTGATACTCAACACAACAGTGATACCATAATTCTTGTCTCGGTGATTTACAAGAAAAGCTAGTTTAAACTCAAATACCAATAAATTCAAAGACTATCCGAAACTAAAATAGATAATTAGCCAAGCATATATAAACTAGAGTGCATTGTTGTCAACAGTAATTTCTTTCATATTTTGATACAAATACCACGACCCTAAGCTGTATAACTCATTAACCGAAGGTGTGACAAAAACTGGCCAAAGGGAGGGGGAAGGAGCATGAAAATATACTTTCATCCAAATTAAAACTAGAATTGTGCTATGAAGTCATGCCTTGGAATACTCTGATCCATCTCTTATGATAATCATTCTAATAGAGTTGTACCTTCTACAAAAAATTAAAATGTGTTTTGAGTTTTTAGTTTTTAGTGTCAGTACATATTATTCTAAGTTATTTGTACCATAGTTCTTGCCTTTTGTTTATGAAGGCTTTCTTGTATGTGTGAGTATTACAAGGATGAATAGAGTTGGCACCATTGCTCACTCCTGGATAGATTCCTCCAGTTGTTATGGCCGGAACATTTGCAGCCATTGCTTTGTCCATGAAGGATTTTGCACGCCAGGCGTAGCTTGTATCATCACAGACATCGAGATAAGCTGTCTGTTAGAAGAAAAAACATTTTTCAAGCTAAGTTTGCATTCTTTTAAAGTCATAGCATATGAGTTGAAGAATGTGTAGAAGTTAGCATACATGCTATAGATCCAGAAAGCTTTTAAATTAAAACCATGTGATTTACCTTGCTCTCACCTTGGCCCTTATAGCAGCTTCCAGCACAGTGCACTTCTCTGTCTGTTGGAATGGTCCTGCAGCATGCACTACAAGATCGGCATCTGCATAGGAACTAGTAAAAATCTGAATTTTCAAATCTTCAGAAACTTGGAGAATGCAGTTGCAGTTAGTGTAAGGCAGTTAGCTTTTCCTAATCGAAGTAAATCTGTATTTGTCATGCAAAAGATTCCCTAATTAATGAACAGAAATCATGACTCAAGTTTATTCACTGTAAGGGTGTTATGTTTCGATAGGTATAGCTGAATCAGGTCAACTGGAGTAATACACTATAGAAAGAATTGGCAGTTTTTTAGCAGTACAAAGATGCTACTGAATGATAGAAAAGAATTATAATTGTTCTCACTATGGTTACTATCTATTTTTCAATACTGAATATTCAAATGCTCCAAAATAATCTTACTGTACAGCGCACAAAGACGATATTAATATGCTTGAACCATCGACATGTTTCATCCCCTACAACTATAGAACACACAACCAAGATCCTTGATATACTGAAATTTGAAAATAAATTGAAGAACTAACTCACCTGTCAAAGCAGAGTCTAATGATTTAACATTGTTAATATCGACTTCAGCAAATTCTGAGTTTTCCCCCAGTGTAGCCACCATAGCAGCACCTTTTTCTCTATTGTAAAACACAGAGAAAAGTCAGCCTAATTTGTAGAAGCATCAAATTTCAGAGAAAAATAACATATATAAAGGGAATGGAAGCATTTCAGTACTGTATCCATTTGGAGAGTGATTATGGGTATGAAAAGTGGATTGGCATTAGCAAGTGTCTCTAACTCCTGAAAAGGCTTTACGAATTTGTTTATTTGAGTGTTGATGTGAACTATCTGTATACAACATCCATTATAGGTATGATAATGTTTGCTTCAAGCTCATTTGTTCAACAAGAACACCAAACCAACAATCATTTCTTAATATAAACAGAGTACTGTTTTAAAATGCATGTCCAGTCACCAATCGTTCAACATACTAGTACAGCCAGACAGGCTTCCAAGTTTCTTCTTTGTTCTATGCTACATATTGGCAACCACATTTGCCAATTAAAGAATATCCTTTTGTCCTAGGGTAGATGTCATGAAAAGACTTTGTAGAGTCATTCTGTGCTCTTGAAATGTGTTAAAGTTTGGGGTGCGGTTGGCCTGGGCTTGGACCCGGACCCAAATACCTGATCGCCCACATTGGGTTAGTGGATCCTAACCTATACGGTTAGTCTGGGAGTTCAAATTAGATAATGGATATGATCCCACATCTCCTAGTTGGATTGATATGGGACTCCATCCTATCCATAGTTTGACATAAAGATAGGAAAATCTAGATTTAGAACGTGAGCAACGAGGAGGAACTCTATGTTGCTACTTCTTCAAGCATAGGATGAGATTAGAATGTGTGTGGAAGATTGTTCTCGAGAGTACGCAGCATATTAGCTAGCGGATCCTTTGTAGGTTCATTGTCGTCTAAAGGTAACCCGCATCCCTATCTTTTATCTGTTAGGCATATTTTTATCTAACAAAATGCAAAAAGTTTCAAACTTAGAACATGATTGTGATGAACACTCTAATCACAGTTCAGCATTATCTCAACTTCAAAAAAGTTCTTCATGTCAAGCCGATTTTCAAGAAAGAATCACCCCTATTATTTCTAGATATCTTTGTAATTCTTGAGACTCCTAATTTAAATGAGTAGCAATAGAGATTTACAAATTTTGTCCAACTTTCTCATCCCAGTCTAGATGCAAGCGTGTGATTGGTTAGGAGATGACATCACTTAACATGCCATGTCACCCCTTAACCCATCATATGCTTGACATTTAGATTGAGATGAGAAATTTGGACAAAAGAGTTTGTATCCCTATCATTTTCCAATTTCAAATCCTTTCAACAAATATTCCTCGCACAATTTTCAAAAACTCAAAGAATGTATCCAATTCAGTACCCAGGAAAACAAACCACTCTCAAGTTCCATGATTTGAAATCACTAGAGAATACTTTAAGGGTGTTAAAGTAAAATTAAATTGAGCCAACTAATTTCTTAAAACTCTCTGTGAAATCGACTGGACACTTATTTTGAGACAGAGAATCAGCCGAAGAAATGAAATTAAATCAAGAACCTGAGTTTTGTAATTATTCCTACATTACATGAAGCCTGAGAAATTGAATCACCTCAAACAAAACCCCTTAAATGTCAAATTATTTGCACAAACATACAGCTAATCGGGTAAAGTCTACAACACCCAAATATCAAAATTTCTTGAATTTTCTTGGGAGAAAGTGAAATCCGACCTGTTTCGACCAGCTACTGTAATGCGAAGCTCAGGACAGAGCTTGGAGAGAGCAATGGCAGTGGACCCACCGACTCTCCCTGTTCCTCCAAGTACCAAAATTCTCAAATTTCGAGCTTTGTCTGGAATCTGAACTCCATTTGTTTGTTGTTGACTGTCTTTGGAGCAGGCGGCTATCGACACAGTCCTGAAACTGCTCGTATGCATACACACTCCCGCCATCTCTTCTCTCTCTCTCTCTTTCTCTCTCAAGAATCCTATCCAGTGTTCGTTAAATATGGTTTATCTCTGGATTAATGTATAATTTGATCCCCTGAAGTTTGGCTTATTTCTTATAATGACGCTATATTTTTGGCATTTCTTCTTTTGGTTCTTGAACTCTAATTTATTTTGTAACCAAACAAATACGAGTAGTCTCTAAGTTAACTGACGTTTGTTTTTCTGTCAAAAAAATAAAATAAAATAGACATTGCCTCATTTGCCCTTCTTTATTGTTCATGTGCTTCTCACATTATATAATTGGAAAATGATGCAACCACATAATTTATCCACAAAATTCATTTACACTATGCTTTAGAGTGTTGTACGCTAATTGAAATTTACAACATTTAAAATATAATGTATATGAAATTTGTGGATAAATTATATAGATATGGCATTACATCTATATAATTTTGGGATAGTAGAAAAGTTCATTGTGTAGTATCAACTATTTCTTGGGTTTGATCTAGAGGGTTTTTTTTTCACATCTTCAATTGAGTTATTAAAGTATTAGAATTAGTGCATAGTGAATATCATGACAACCAACCAAGAGAGCAGCGAGCATGACCTGCCCGTAGGGTCAGGACGCACTGAGCAGGCCTCACCTTCACCGTCCACCCCGCGCCTATTCTTGGAGACGTGGCCACATGGCAAGGCACCATTGGTCAGACGTACCCAGCGGTTACGCCCACCACGCCAGGGATTATGCCCACTATACGGCAGTTATGTCCGCCATTACTCCCATTATGATTGACAGTTAATACAACCCCTATATAAGCCTTAGAACAATCCCAAGCCAATGTAAACACACTTTATACAACAAATACACTCTGTCGGATTGACTCGAGAGCAGGATACTTATTCTCACACCGAAGTGTTATTGCAGGGCAAACCCCTACATTCACCCTAATGTTTTCTCTTGTCTTGGCAGGTCACAAATAGCCCAGATAACCACTTTTGAGTCCCAGAGCAACCCACGATAATCTGAGTAGCATCACTATTAAAATACTATTCTTTCCCATCAAATTATTGAGTTAATTAGCTTATTTTAGGGTTTTTAAATTCCTTTTTATTTTCCCTTTACAATAACAATAAGCATCTTTCTGTAATCCAAGAAATAAAAAAATTAAAACAACAGAGCACTTTCCTCCGAGTTATCTTTACACTAGCTGAGTTTAAATCATTGTTTCGGCCGCATATCATGGAAATCAAGACGGGGAGGTATGTAGTCATGAGCAAATTAAGAGTGCAACATAGAGAGCAAATTATCATACACTTGCAAGTGTATAGAGTGTTGAGAAAATATGGCATCTTCATTTTTGTAATATCGTTTAGGTGGACACATATGGTGAGGCTTTTTCGTATGAGAGATTGTGAAAATATTCATCGGAGAGGATTGTTAGAGTATCCTCGAATCCAATTATTTTCCAGTAAATACTATGGGTTTCTTATATTAATGAGTGATTTTTGTGAGTGTACTTATAATTTCATGATATTATAGTGATAGTTATTGTTCTTATCTTGAATGTAGCTCTGGTTGTTGTTGAGGTGAACCACATTAAATATATTTTCTGTGATTGCTTATTCTTTCTATTATTATGTTTGTTCAAATTAATAGTGATACATAACAAATTTATGTTATGATCACGGCTTATACCCCGACAAAAAAGGGTGTACACTATATGATCCCTCCACCCGTAGAATTTTCAATAGTAGACATGTTATATATTTCATATGAAGACTTCTTTTTTAAAAGGAATCTTCTCATATTTCTTTTGATAACGAGGAATCTTCTCATCCTTTCACCAGTGACTTTTAACCAGCTTTTGAGAATGAATAGACTTTGAAGTCTGCTCATGTATAAAAAGTTGTTCACTTCTTCCTCTCAGTAACATAAAAAGTTATTCATCTCTTTCTAATAGTAATTTCCCACCATTTAAGCTATTAAGACCACTAATTAATAAAGCAACTAATCAATTAGGACAATGGTATTCTCATTCATTTTTTAACCAATTAAGGAACCTTATGTGATGCTTTATATGATTTGTAGAGATCCTTTTTGCATTGTAAATTGGATCGTCTTAATTTATTTAAAAGGTAGAGTGAAATAGCAATGCCCTGTAATTATAATCCCTCTTCAACATCTGCATCCGATCATTATCTTGATTCAATTCCCTACTACTTGTCCTTATTTCCATTACCACAACAGAGATAATTGAAAAAGTTTCTACACAACCAACATGGCACGATGTGTTAGGACCTTGATGTTGTAAGAACTTAGAAAATGTTGAGAGGTTGATTAACTTGACCGAATAGGTTTTGATGATGATGATATAAAAGACATGTATAGGCAGCCTACCCAATTGTAGTCTTACAAAGAAGAATCTATCAAGGCAAATAATCAAACAAGGTTAGCAAAGACAAAGTACCAGGGAGTCACTCAGGTGCAGTGCAGTTAGGATCGGTCGAAGGAAGCCAACCCGGGTTAGCCATGTTTATGGAAGCAATCTAATAATTTACATGAAGAACATCACTTGAAGTGATAAATGAGCTTAATAGGAGCCACAGATTGCTTAGCTGAACTACAACAAGTGCTTAGTTGGACTACAAGATGAGGCATACACTTAATCAGACTTTAGAGGCAAAACAAGCACTTAGCCGTAGCCAAGCTTGTAGCAGAAAGCTGACAAGAACGAAAAATATATTATCCGGCCTGGATCTGACAAGTAAGAGCAAGGAGTGTTTATCAATTCCAATTTGGCGGTAAATGGTATTTTATTTAACCAATGGCTATATGACAACGGCTATATTGACATAGCAAATGGAGAACTTGCTTGGAAGAATGCTATACATAGCAGAAGACTTTCACCTGTCAAAAGACACGAAGAAAAACAACCTTCAACAAATCTTTGACACACGTAAGAGGAGATATATAAGATTGTAAATCAACTTTGTAAATACACACATAATTAGGAAGTGTGCATATACACTTAATAAGGAGCTTAAAGTATATGTACATGTGTATAGGTATATTCAGTAAAGGACTGAATATACATAACACTCTGTGGAAAGCTAGTCAGTAGCACCCTTAAAAGTTTGCAGAGAACTTATGAAAGTACCTGGACTCTGGATTTGAGTCAAAGCTCCTAGCATCGAGAAAAAATTGATCAACAATCATAAGTTTTCACATTAGCTGCTTATGTGGTGGTCAGTTACTAATAGGAAGCTACCATTTAAATGAGGTAGATAACTTTTTAACCAAAATCACAAAGTTTAAGGATGAATTTGTGACTTCACAATTTTGCTTGTCCTCCACACCTAAATGGTGGCTTCCTATTGGTAATACACATAAGCTACTAATGTAGTGGTTTAGAAGCAAAAAATATTCATCGGTCCTCGACAACCACATCTAGTGATGTGATCGTCAAATACGAATAAATTAAAATTCACCATTTGATCAGTAAAGTGAAAAGAAATCAACAAGCTAGCTTTAACAATCAGAACACATTGAAGTCTGTTCTGTTGATTTTTAAAAAGTTGGCCACTTCACTCGAATGGTAGCTTCCTCTTGATGCTTAATCACCACATCAACTCTTGATATAGGACCACTAAATATTTTCTCATCAAGTATCATCCACTAATTTTTTTTCGTATTTTTCTTTTTTTAATTATGTCTCTCTTAATCATTTCACAGCCCAAATTATTGTACAAGAAAAACCACACATGTACACTCAAGTTACAAAGGACTCTCCATGGGTTCAAGCCACAAATAAAGAGTTTTTCGACTTGGACAAATTCCAACAACAAGACCTCCACAGTACTTCCTTCTACCAAGAGAAATATAAAATGCAAATGGGTCTATGGGATCAAATACAAGGAAGGGCGATGGGACTGGGGAGATCATTAAGCCAAATTGGTGGAAAGGGTTTATACAAAGCTGAAGGAATTGATTAGCAACACACATTTGCCCATGTTGCTAAAACGGTTATTGTTACAACATTACAAGTTATACTCCCTCCTTTCGTCCCCCCAAAAAATTTATTTTTCGTTCTTCTTTGATTTGTCTCAAAAACTAGTCTTATTTCTAAAGAACGATTAAATTTAGTGTAAATTTTAGAAAGTACTCCATCTGTTCCTAAATTATTGTCTCGTTTAACTTTTTTTGGTAAAACAAAATATTTTTAAAATGCAAATTTGACGTAATTTTTATATTTTTTCAAAATCATATAATACATAATTCGTAGTATTTTAAAAGTACTATGAATTACGTGTTTTATGAATTAATATATATATATATATATATATATACGTCACATTTGTCTATAAAAAATATCATGTTTGACCAAAAAATGTCAAACAAGATGATAATTGAAGAACGGATGGATGTAAAGCTACATCTTAATTAAAAAGTTTAAAAAGTTTGACTTAGTCAAATTAATACATTCCAATTCAAACTCCAAATACCTTCTTTTTCTTTTTCTTTTTCTTTTTCCTTTCTTTCTGCCAAAATATTCATTGTATAAATAGATCATATTTGTCGTATGTAAGAGTGGTTGAATAAATGAAAAATAATCCTTCTTCAAAACATGATCTTATTCCCTGCAGCTTTTACTCGTCATTTTTTCTTTTCAAATAATACCTTTACACAGTGTTCGACATTTTTGTACACCTTTTTTGTTTGCTAGAGGCCGGCAATGTCAAAAGTCGGGTAATAAAAAGTCACAAAAATTGGTATTATTGATTGGTTTTTTTCATTAGTTAGTAGTGAGTCCGTAAACTATACAACCAATTAATAACCACCAACGAAGATTTTGTGAAAAAAAATTTGTGATTTTTTTGTGCCCATATCATTGCTCATGTCAAAATATACTTGGCAACTTCTACTTCCTTTGTAGCAGTAAACTGCACACTACTGGGAATTCTCCCCGGAATCGGGAGATCATTTAGACTTGACATCTTCGATCGAAGGGGTTGGCAAGGAAACAAATTTTAACCCCAAGGGGTATTGTGATAATTCTTTCGTTCTCCCTTGGACATAAGAAAACGTAGAAAAGGAAAGTCGGTTCACCGTTTCGATATTAAAGGAAACCTGGTTGTTCCAGCACCTCTTATCCATATCCTTTTACCTAGTTGGTAAAGGAAAGGGTAACTTTGTAATTTACAATTAGCCTATCAGCCCATAAATAAGCAGTCACCAATTGATCTTTTTGTTTTCCCTTGAGAGGGTCGCAACGTTTCCTAGCCTCCCTTCTTTTTTCATCCACTTTGATTTCCCTCGTCATTGTTTCATTGAATTATTACTAATCAAAAGATCAAATGACGCCTGTTATGAGAAGAAGATATAATCATGGTGATCAGAGAAGGTTTGCTGCTCAGCCATGCCTAAAGCGAACCTTACCGTTATGGGAGAAGGAGTTTTGCTCAAAAGTTGGATTATTTTCGTGGGATAAATTTCTCGAAGCCAAGAAATACATCCACATCTACCCCCGTGTTATGGTTTGGAACGACGTAGCCGGTGAGGAAGCGTTCAAGATGGCGAAAAAACGATTCAAGGCACACTACCTTGGCCTCCCATGCAAAATTCCCTTGCCTAGTTCGGATGTCTTCATAGACGTTGTTGACTGGGATTCCAAAATTGACCCTGACCTTTTAGTAGGCTTGGAAGCCATCTCCTCGGATGACGAACAATTTAATTACCAGGGGATGATCATGAAAATGCATTTGGCAATGCTACTCATGATCGGGTAGTTGATACACCTATTGAGGCCATTAAGCCGACTGGGTGGGATGTAGATGTTCAAGAAGAGACTAAAGATCGTTTGGTGGGTATGATCGTCGGTGATCATTGGAATACTGTCGTGGACGACGATGGTGCCCTTGTATTGGAAAAGCAACGTTCCCGAGTCCCAAGCGTATCGAGGTTTGATGAAGAAGAAGGTGGCCGATGTCCTCAAGGCCAAGAGAATATCAACAAGTTTAGTAATTGGTACTAGTGATAAGTGCTAATGGTTTATGATTCTACTACTCCATCGATCATGTTTTATGTAAGATTTATGCATGGAAGTATGCTTAATCTACTTCGTCTTCGCCTTCGCCTTTGTCTTCGTCTTTCTGATTATTACATTAATTGCAATAAATTTAAATACAGTATGTAGAAATATAATACCAAGTAGTGCCTTGTAGATTCCAAGTTTAATTGTGAATACTTTCGCTATATATCTCTGTTTTGCTACGTAGAAGAAGATAATGCGTGTGATGATCAATTCATGATTCAAGTTTTTTTCTCCCCTTTTTTTAACTTGACAACAAGATCCTAATTATAAAATACTCCCACGGTCCAAAAAATAAAAATAAAAATTTAAGACAAAATCGTATACTTTCACTAATTTGTGGAGAAAAAATTACTAACATTAGCAATGTACTAAAAGTACTGTCAACTTTATTTTTTTTATATTTTTCTGAAAAAAATGAATAAATTCTTATCAAATTTTATTTTTGAATGTTGATCAAATTTTACGTAATTTAATTTTATTTGTCATATATACCATTGCAAGTTCTATACGATCCCTTCGTCCTAAAAAAAAAAGTCTTTCTTTTCTCTTTGATTTGTCCCAAAAAAAAAAAAATTTAGTCGATTTTTTAAATGGTTAGATATTACAAGACTTAGCATGTGATGTTACGCTTTAATCCGTCCTTAAGGGATGGATTAGCGGTAGAGTTGGAAGATCTCAAATTCGATCCCTTCCCACGCTCCGTTAGGATAAAAAATAAAAATAAAAGGTCGTTACACTTTAATCCATGACATGCTTGGTACTTAGATTTGTATGAGAAAGAAAATTTGTATCTATATTATTTTTCCTTCTAAAAGAGTGATAGTTTTAGTGTAATTTGAACAATGTAAAAACAAGTAAAAACGGAATCTTAAAAAGTTTGACTTATTAAATAAGACTATGATTTTTTTGGGAGGAAGAAAGTATATGTTAATTATGCAATCTTCAAGGCTATGATTTTGAGTTTGATTTTCGAGTGGCATGATTGATTATACATGCCAAGACGACAAATTAATTTTCAATAGGGATATGTTTCTGAATGATTGATTTTATAGAGATTATTCATGGAAATCTAATAAGTGTGACCGTTCTGTAATGGAGATCGAACGACCAAAGGTGTTTGACTCGCAACAAATTTTCTTAAATTAGTAACCAAGCATGCATCATATATATTCATGAAGGAAGTTAAATAACGAGGTTTCCCTCAAGATCGAGCTATCCATGGCAGGAAGCGGAAAAATACATGACAACATCAAAGGCTTATGCTATAGACATCATGATAAGTAAAGTGGACAGACTTTAGAGAAAGGATCGAAATTTTGAACAATAAGTAAGCAGAGAGAGAGAGATAGAGAGTACTTGGACAGTCTAATTCTGCAGAGATATGATATGCGAGAGGAGTTGGTAATGATTGGGAATTATGATGGTAGGCATTAATTATAAGCTATGTGTGTGAAGATCCTAAAATGTACAAACTTCCACGTGGCACTCGCGGGCCACGTGGCCGAGGCTTACCTGGAGCTCGGATGAGAGGATCTCACATCCCGAGCTTGGACTACAGCTCGGGATCCAAATATACTCATCACCACTTCCAACCCGACCTCCCCGAGGAGCTCGGGACTGGTCCAGAACCTTCCGCTACCAAGTTGACAAGCTCGCATGGTCCTGAACCCGAGCTGCATGAAATAGAGACCCCGAGTTATGTACCCCGGGAAGCCTTGAAAGTCAACGAAAGCTGCCGCATTCAATGCCCTCAGGCTACTACGTCATCCCGGGACCACCATCTAGTCTCCTATTGGACAAAAAGGATACTTGCTCACTAAGGAAAGCTGTATCTAGAAGGTCAAGGGGACAAACAGGGAAGTTCTATCCTCTGCATCAGGACATGTCACTTCCACATTAAGGCTCATCAATGCACATTGCGGCTGCCATAAATGATCACATGGCTGTTCACCCCAAGCTAACATCTGGCAGATCCACTTGCTTCAAGCCAACATTCCACCAGTATAAATATAAGGTGACAACCTTCCTTTAAGGTCTAAGTTCAAATTCACATATACACAACTACAAACTCTCCCAAAGAATTCAGAGCATTCACTCTCAAAGAGCTGCCTGAATCCTCACCGGAGACCACATACCTTACCATATACTGATTCTCCCACCGGAGGGCTTTAGCTGGACCCATATCCAGCTCCCTAGCAGTGTCTCTTTCATCACGGTATCTACGGAGCACAAGTCCCACCAAAACTTGTGCCTATTGAGAGAGCAGGGCACCGACTATTGACTAGCTACACACGTGGACAACGACAGATCACCAGAACCATTTTTGGCGTGATCAGTTTGGTTCCGTTGCCGGGACGCCGGAATTAGATACCTTCAGTTGAACATCTTGTAACCGAAAAAACTAACGGTGTTAAGAAATGACGAATTCCAAGCAGCAGGCTACGTCAGCTGCTCAAGACGCTGGCCCACACTCTGCACGCAATGCCGGGCGCCATCAACGAGACATGCTCCGAAAACTCCCGGAAAAACCCCTGCCGACAATTCAAAAGGCGGGAGGTCGGCCCAGGATGTAGCTCGGGTGTTGACTAAAAGGCGGCGAAAGATCGCGGACTAGCAAGGGAAAGCCGCGCGAGAGCCCGTCAAGGTGGAGATACCACCGTGAGACTTCGGAGCGAAGACACTTGTGGGAATGACGAGGTTCGAATAAGGGGGTAAAACGGCCAGCCACACAACTCCGGAGATCGAGCGGGGCTGGAGCACTGCGTCGCGAACGGGCGCACGTAGAGAAGGTCGAGAGCTCGAAGAAAAGAATTCGAGCTCACCGAAGCTCGAGGCTGCCGAGCGGACGCGAAAGCCCCTCTCGGCGGAAAGATCACGGCCGAGAGAGGCCACGCGATCGCCATCACATATCCCGGCCGTGAAGCTCCCGGCAAGCGCACATGCGAGCAGGCTGCGTGAGAGTGCCATAAATAGACTGGAAATTCGGGTCAGCGCACCCAAAGCTAGTGTGCACAGCCGACTTCATTTCCCGGAAGAAAGGGAAAAGCCCAGAGGTAGCGTACAAGACCGACTGGGAGCTCGAGCACGCTCATGCTGCCCAACAAGCTCGGATAGCACCTACAAGCCGGAGGTACAGTCCCGGCGGAAAGGATCCCAAGGGGAAAGGCGTGGCCGATCACCCTCTCCTTAGGGAAGCTCCCCCGGGACAGTCGCATCATCGCGAGCGATCAAGAAACAGGCGTGACAGACGCGATCGCAGAGAATCCCGAGCTAACGACTCACCGAGATGGGGCCACGAAAATTCTCCGGAGCGCTTGGAGGCCACAGGAAGCGAGGAAAATTGGCCTCCCGCACGTCTTGGAAAGCCCATTACGTCGACGATTCGAAGACGCCACCCAACTCCCGATTGAGGCTCCCAGAATTCAGGCTGTATGCCGGGAAAACACACGCTGAGACCTACGTCTCCAGTTTCGAGGCAAAAATGGGAGTTTGCACCGCGCAACAGGATATGTGGTGCAAGGTTTTTATCGGCACGTTTGATGCGACGGTCTTTGAAATGGTTCGAAGAACTCCGAAGGAGTCGGTCGCGGCTGGAGCGACACGAAGAAGAAGTTCCTCAAAAATATGCTTCAGTGGGAACTTCTCAAAGATAAGTCGGACCTTGCAAATGCAAAGCGGGGCCCACCGAATCGCGGACGGACTACATCGAGCGATTCAAAGTATTGCCGACGAACTCTCCAACGTCCCGACGAAACAATCATGATCGCCGAGGCGGACATAAATCGGACAGACTTGGAGAGTTCAACTGCGGACTCCGGCCACCGTGCGAGATGTTCATCATGGCAAAAGGAGTGGCAAAGACAGAAAAAATCTGGCCGGCGGAGGAAAAACCACGAAACCACCCTGCGCCAAAGGCCGAGAGCCAAAGAACCGGACCGGAGAACCGGCAACAAAATGCCGGGACAAGGGCGCGGGAGAGAAGACAAAATGGTTTACACCCCGCTGAACGCATCCAGGGAACACATCATGACCGTGCTGCAGCAGGAGAATAAACTCGAAAAGCCTCACCCGATGAAAGAAAACAGATATCCTCGGAGTCCGGACAAACGGTGTGAATTCCATAAGGAGAATGGTCATACCACCGAAGAATGCTTTCAGCTAAAGAGAGCAATTCAGCGGTTGATAGATCGGGGAGCACTAAAGCGGTTTGAGCGAGAGAGCTCGAACGAGCCGCGGCCGGGATCGTGAGCATGTGGATAGGGAGGAATTCGAATCTCCACTATCCTCGAAGATAACACGAGCATCACTCGGCTCGGTGACACCATGTACGGCCTTAACAACGTGGTGTCCCAACCTCGGGTCAAAGACGAGGTTGGCATTTGCTTCTATCCCAGCGGGCCTGAGCAGCAAAGGTACGGCCACGGCGCACCTCGGAGTTGAGCAATAAATGGTGAGAAGGGTGTTGATAGATCTGGAGCTAACGAAACATCATGTACTACGGCTTCAAGAAAATGAAGCTCGCGAGATAGCCGGCTCGCTCAGAGTAACGTTCGGTTGGAAGGGTTCACCGGTCACAAGGTGGTGACTAAAGGCACGGTGACGCGACGGTCACTATTGGAGAAGGAAGCCTTCTCGGGTCAGAAATAGAGTTCTTGGTCCTCGACATCCCTTCACCCTACAATGCCATTTTGGGCCTTCTGCTCAAGCAAAGTTCGGCATGATAGCCTCGGCACCTCATCAACGAATAAAGTTCGCCACGGGCGAAAGGTCGGCATGATGAGGAACGATCCCAAGAGTACTCTATTTCACATAATAGAGACTCGAAGAGAAAAAGAGCGGCGGTTCGGGGAAAAGCAAAGGCGTGGAAACAATACGAGACCTCCACCAAGAGAGCCGGCCCATGACGGAAGAGGAATCCGGAAACGAACGGCTCGCGGTTCACGAGAACGCGACCTCTGCAGGATGCTCGGCCCGAAATTAGCAATCAACGCGGGCTAGCTACCATAGCTCGAAGCGGGGCAGCCGCAAGAAAGCCGGATGATCACGATCGAGCCTCGACAACCGCGACTTGCCCAACATTCGGCCACACGAGGATTTCGACGAGGTGGTCATCAACTTCAATTTTCCCGACCAAAAATAAGAATTGGTGCGGATATCGATGAAGAAGAGCGTCGAGGCTATCATCGAGTTCCTCAGAAAACAGACGTCTTCGCTTGGAGGGTTGAAGATATGGAAGGCATCAGTGAGGACGTCTCTGTCCACAAGCTTAGCGTTGATCCCGCAATCACTCCGATACAGCAGCGACCACGGGTTTTTTCCCCAGAAAAACAAGCGGCTATCAAGGAAGAAGTTGACAAGCTGCTCCGAGCTATAATAATAAAAGAAATCTTTTACCCAACTTGGATCGCAAACGTTGTCATGGTCAAGAAGACCAGCAACAAATGGAGGATGTGCGTGGATTACACCGATTTGAATAAAGCCTGTCCAAAAGATTGGTACCCGCTCCCCAGAATTGATCAGCTCGTCGATGCTATCGCTGGCCACAAAATCCTGAGTTTCGTTGATGCATACTCAGGATACCACCAGATCAGGATGTGGTTGCAAGATCATTAACTCACAGCATTCCGAGCTGCGGGGGCATTATACTGCTACGTTATGATGCCCTTCGGGCTAAAGAACGCGGGGGCTACTTACCAGAGAATGATAAACAAGGTCTTCGGGGATCAGCTCGGTCGGAACGTGGAGGCATACATCGACGACATGGTGATCAAAACCAAGAAAGCTAACCACGTCGAAGACCTACGGGAAACCTTCACCAACCTCAGAAAGAACAACATGAAACTCAACCCCGCAAAATGCGCCTTCGGGGTAACCGCGGGGAAGTTCTTGGGGTACATGGTGAATGAGCGGGGAATTGAGGCAAACCCGGGAAAGATCCAGGCACTGCTTGACATGAGACCCCCAACAAGCATCAAAACCATGCAGCAGCTCAATGGCAGGATAACCGCCTTGAGTAGATTCATTGCCAAAGCCGCGGAGAAGAGCCTCCCTTTTTTCAATATCCTCAAAGGGAGTCGAAAATTTGCTTGGGGTCGGAATGTGATAAAGCCTTTTCGAGCTAAAGAGTACCTCGGAAGCCCGCCTCTACTGGCCGGTGCCGGCGAGAAATTATACATCTACATCTCGGCATCGAGATGCGGCGGTGGCTGCGTGTTAATCCGAGAGGAAGGGCCAATTCAAAACCGTGTATTACGTCTCTCGCTGTCCGACGTAGAGGCACGATACGAATGTCGAAAAAGTGGTCTTAGCGGTAGTAATGGCAAGAAAGTTATCGCACTATTTCCGGGCCCATGCCTTGGTCGTCTACACGGATTTGCCTCTCAGGAGAATCTTTGCCGGATGTGGGCGCGGAATGATGAAATGGGCGATCGAGCTTTCGGCCTTCGACATCACTTACGAGCGAAGGAAGCGATCAGGGGACAAGTGCTCGCCGACTTTGTGGCGAAACCTCCTTCACTCTTGACCCGGCTCGGAAGCGTCGCCAAGCGAGCCGAAAACCGCGAATTGCCGGCCGCGCTCTAGCCAAAGTGTCCGCACTAGCTCGGCGAAATGCGACCACAAGATCAGCGGCTATTTGTCGACGGCTCAGTTAGCGGCTCGGGTAGTGGTGTGGGACTATCACTAGTTTCCCGACGGAACCGAATTTGAAAGTTTTCGATTCAAGTTCCTGCATCGAACAACCGGGCCGAATACGAGGCCGTGGTAGCGAGCCTACAACTAGCAAAGGACTAGGTTTCACAGTTGTTGTCTTCGGCGACTCGGCTCGTCGTGAAGCAAGTTTCGGGAATACGGGGTTAATCACCCCACCTTGACAAAATCTGCGAGCTCGTGAGACAAGCTGGCGACGGGGTTCGAATCGGGAGGTCAGCGGATTGACGAGAGAGTAATACTCGGGCGATTACTGTCAAAGGTCGCTTCCATGGAGTTGCGGGATCTCCCCGACGTTCGAGTAGAATTTCTTGATTCACCCTCGGTAAACGAGAGGTTGTTCTACCAATTACGGCAACCACGAGGTCTTGGATAGACGAAATTGAGGATTACATCGAACACGGGACTCGCCGATGACAAGATCGCGGCTCGGCGAGATCGGGAAAAGAGCTGCAAGATACACAAAGGTTGCGGTCTTTGTGCAGACGATCTTTCTCAAAACCTCTGCTGAGGTGTGTGCGACCTGAGGTCACGGAGAATTTGATAGCAGAAGTGCACGAAGGAGTATGCGGGGGTCATCCCGGAGCTCGGACTTTATCAGACAGAATCATCTTCCACGGGTACTACTGGCCAACACTGAGGAAGGATGCCGAGGATTACGTGAGGAGATGTGATAAGTGCCAGAGATTCGCCGACGTGCCCAGACTACCTTGGTGCCCCAAACGCCGGTTGTCGCAGCCTGGCCTTTCGACATGTGGGGAATTGACCTAATCGGGCCTTTTCCCAAAGCTCGCGGAGGTTGCGAGTATTTGATCGTCGCTGTCGACTATTTCACGAAGTGGATCGAAGCAAAGCCACTTGCAGGAATCGCCGAGGAAAGGCCATCAGTTTCGTGCACGATTTCATCTGGTGCAGATTTGGGCTACCCCGGGTCATCGTTTCTGATCACGGGACACAGTTCGCAACAAAGTTCACAGCGAACTGCGAAAGAATGAATGTGAAGCACTAGATGTCTTCGGTCTCACCCATGAGGCAGTCAGGCGAGGCCGGGAACAAAAGATCCTATACTCTCTCAAAAGGAGTTTAGACGAGAAAAAGGTAGATGGCTAGAAGAGTTACCCGCAGTCCTATGGAGTATTAGGACATCTGTGCGAGGTCCAACAGGAGAAACGCCATTTACCTTAACCTACGGATCGAAGCAATGGCTCCGTCGAAATGGCCCTTCCTACGGCCGGGTGCTACATTTTGATGAAAAGACAAATCGGGAAGCCGGGGCTCGACCTCGACCTATTAGAAGAACGAAGGCTCGATGCTCGGCTCGAGAATGATCAACTACAAACAACTCGCAAAGGCCATCACGGCCGCCGAGTGAATCCTCGAACCTTCTCAGTCGGGAACTGGGTCCTCAGAAAGATTGAAGCTACGGGAAGAAACACCCAGAGGAACAAGTTGTCCCCTAATTGGGAAGGCCCATTCCGGGTTACAGCAATTATCCGAGAAGGCACTTACCGATTGGCGAACAAGACGGGACCTCGAAAAACACGTGGCATCTTGATCATTTGAAGAGATATTACCCTTAAGTTGTAAACCTTTTCGATTTGTTGTAAATGAAAGCTTATAATGAGAAATAGTATTTCAAATTCTTTCTTACGAGTCATTACGGGCTAAAGATTAGAACACTAAAGAGGAAAAACATCACCTCGAGGTCGGCGTTGCCACTCGGTGATGATCCTTAAAACATCACCTCGAGGTCGGCGTTGCCACTCGGTGATGATCCTTAAAACATCACCTCGAGGTCGGCGTTGCCACTCGGTGATGATCCTTAAAACATCACCTCGAGGTCGGCGTTAGCCACTCGGTGATGATCCTTAAAACATCACCTCGAGGTCGGCGTTAGCCACTCGATGATGATCCTAAAGCGTTACCTCTAAAGAAAATAGCAAGTATGTTTAACAAACATTCAAAACAAAGTCATACTTTTTAAACAAAGTAAAATCAGACTTTTCCCATAGATGCAAGAAATATATACAAATGTACAGGTACTTGTCCCTACTACAACTAAGAGCTCGCAGGCTCAATCAAAAAAGTTGAAGTCAAAACAGCTAGGCATTCTGGCCCTCCGACTCCCGGATATCTCGTACATTTTCATCACGACTAGTCGTCGTGCCCTCAGTATCCTAGAGGAGCTGATCAGCCGCAAGCCCAAGCTCGAGATTCTCTTGGGAACCTTCTCCAACTGAAGCCTCGAGTTCCATCTGATCAAGGCGCGCCTCAACCAGGGTCTCGAGATCAGCCGGAGTCTCGCGGGGCTCCCAGCCGACCTCCCGGCCTCTCATCATCCTCCCGGATGGCCTACATATCCACCTCGTCGAAAGGCACGAGCCCAGCTCCCTTCCGGTTTAAATCATCGAACGGGTTGGAAGCCCCCATTCAACAAGGCTATCAACGGCCGCACTTGCCGGCCGCGGCCGGAGGATCGATACCTACCGTCATCATCCGGGGAGATACATCGGCCTCGAAAGGATGCGGAGGCCTTGTAGCGGGCAACGACGTCGGCTCACGGCGGGGTCCTCCATCTCGGAATTGGTGGTCGACCTCCGATCAAGGTCTTTGATGCGACATCGAGCTCGGCATTCTTAGCGAGCGAGGAGACTTCAAGCTCGGCCTTCTCCTCCGCGCACGATCTGCCATTGCCGGCGCGAGGCCAGGCGATCACGGTGGCGGACAAAGTTTCCTTCGTCTTGGCCGGCTCCTCATCTTTGCTCTTCAATTCGGCTCGTAGCCTCGGCGGCTCGGCCCCATCGTCCTTGATCTGCCGAAGGAGCTCGCCGCCGGCTTCGCCTCCTGTCGGATGTCATACCATTTGGCATAGTGGGACATCGCAAAGAGGAAAGAGTTAGTACTCCGCATGTACATCTTATAACAAAGGAGAATTACGGATAAAAACATACCTCGACCAACGAGCGGGCGGCCGATTTAAAGATGAAGTCGCGAGTGCAGGGATGAAGACTCTCCATCAGGATTATCCTCACGGCATGCATAGCCGGAGGACGTCTGGATATCATCGGGCCCCAGGGCCACGAGGTCGGCCTCCCAGAGGATGCAACTTTCTCCTTCCCCTTCGATCGGCGGAGGGTCTCCTCGGGGTCGATATCTACGGTAACCGACTCCCCCCTCTGCTTCTTGCGGGCTCCCTTCTCGCCCGCCGAAGATGATGTTCTTTTTCTTTGCGGGGGTACATAGGAGATCGGGATCGCATCAACAACCCCCAGGCGATCGGTTGGGTGGGGGAAGGACGACATCGGCGGCCGCGGTATATGGCTCAAGGCGGCCTTGCGGGCTTCTGTATCCCGGTTCCTCCGAGTAGAGAAAGCGTTCCCAGCATTCACCATGTCTACACCAAACACAAGCGGAGTTAGAAGGTTCAACCGATTAAAAAATACTTGAAAGAAAATCTAGAAGAAACAAAAAGTCTCAAAGTACAACCCTCGGGGAGAGGACGGCAGTTGCTCTCCTCCAGGCCAGCACACTCCTCGCACTGAATTGCGAGCTTGTTGCCTTGGTGCCCAAGCCAGCCAGGAGCGGACTCCACCGGAGGCATCTCGCACCTCGGAATCACACCAGCCCGGGCCCTCTTCGAAAGACCGGCCAGATATAGGAAGCCCTCATCCTCGAGGATGGCCTTCCGTCGTAGAGACGGACTGCTCCCATCTCGCATGAGGGAGCCTCGAGCACTCCGGGCCATGGAGTCATACACCCCAAACTCTTCACCTCTTGGCCCAGTGGATACCACCGGAGGATCGAAAATTCCACCCCTTGTCACTCTCCACCGAAATGACCTTGTCCGCCCATCCATCAACCTTCAGGGAACGGAGTAAAAGTTTGATCCGGTGGTTGTGGGCTTTGCATTGTAGTCGGTGGTTGGAGGGCCAGGCTTGGAAATAATAGTGGAAGAGAGAGAGTTGGCTCGCATCCAGTACCACAGTGCCAAGCACACGGGGTCCTCACTAGACCGAGGGAGAGGTCTAGAGGCATCGAGGAGGTCTGCTCCAGAATTCGCGAGATGAAGGGATCCAAGGGTAGTCGGAGCCCGCCTACGGTGAAGAAGGCGGTATAGAATCCCACTTTCCCACGAAGGGATTTCAACCCGGCTACGGTTTAGATCGGGCACGAGCCGGAATCAGGAACTGGTGAATAATTTCCCACGGCCACGTCGGCGGGGTAAGCCTATTCGCCGGCCGCGGCGGCTCTGCTCGGCCGAGGTTGATTCACCGAACATCCTTGTAGCTCTACTTATCTCGGTGATCGGTCTATCAGAAGTAGCTCCTTCGCGGAGTCGACGAACGCGATCACGTCGGAGATTCTGCAAATACCGGTTCATGGAGAAATATTGGCATGTCAGGGCAGTAATGATTTGGGCTTTATCGTCTAAAACCTCCATTTGAGCAGCAAATGGAAGTGGGGGTACCCAGTGAGGCTCGTCGGACACTATTTGATCCGAGAAATCAACACCCCACCGACCTAAGATATCCCGAGCTTCACTCGGGACCACGACCTCCCAGTGGTCCTCGGCTAGCCTATATACATGTTTACTCGTGGGCGAGCGGGCAAAGACAAGTTGAGAGGGGGAATCGCCTAAGTTAAGGGGAACAGGAGATAGCGTGGGACTGGCACCATCCAAGCTCGGGGAATATCCCGAGGACGAGGATGAGTCCGAAGTCGAGCTAAGTTCAGGAACCCTAGTACCAATACCCCTCCTACCCGCAAACATATTGAGGAGATAATAATGAAAGCTCGGAATATTTAAAGAGACCGGAATACCTGGATCAAATGTGGGAGCTCGGATTTCGAGGGTGTACAGCAGTCACCTGATAGGCACGTGACGCCGGAGATCAGTACCAGAAAAAATGGCGATCGCCGAAAAAGCGAAGGCGAAGCACAAAAACAGTGAAAAAGGGTAGAAAAGACAAAAAAAAGATGATAAACAGGTAGAGCAGTTTCCAACGACACTAACCTATGGAATGAAATCAGCAAACAGCCCGAGGAACAGCGAGAAAACGCAAAAGACGGTTGGAGTTGAGTTGGCCGGAAATCGCAGTTCGCCAGAGGATATTAGG
The DNA here is from genome assembly GCA_016624345.1 of Platycodon grandiflorus. Classification (NCBI taxonomy): domain Eukaryota; kingdom Viridiplantae; phylum Streptophyta; class Magnoliopsida; order Asterales; family Campanulaceae; genus Platycodon; species Platycodon grandiflorus. The sequence goes on along the minus strand of CM028366.1, from coordinate 48,387,460 downwards.
GTTTTTTGCGAAAGTGAAAACCAAACAGTGCCAAAACCCTACTTATACCCCTCCAAAACGACGCCGCTCGTACGGATGACCCGAAGTTGACCCGGCCACAAATGGATAGTCCGCGTGTTTATACCCCTCAGCCAACAAAACGGTGTCGTTTTCGGTCAAAACGACGGTTACAAATTCAAACTTGAAACGACGCACATTTAATGCGGCCGTCAGAATGTTTCGCGCCAATAATTCGCACGATTCCCAAGGCATGGCGTGTTGGTGAAGCTTCTACCTAACCACCCGACTATGATCGAGCTGGAGACTTCCCGACTTAAAGTGTAAACCCTTACCTCGGGAAGTCGGGGGCTACTGAAGATCCTAAAATGTACAAACTTCCACGTGGCACTCGCGGGCCACGTGGCGAGGCTTGGGCTCGGATGAGAGGATCTCACATCCCGAGCTTGGACTACAGCTCGGGATCCAAATATACTCATCACCACTTCCAACCCGACCTCCCCGAGGAGCTCGGGACTGGTCCAGAACCTTCCGCTACCAAGTTGACAAGCTCGCATGGTCCTGAACCCGAGCTGCATGAAATAGAGACCCCGAGTTATGTACCTCGGGAAGCCTTGAAAGTCAACGAAAGCTGCCGCATTCAATGCCCTCAGGCTACTACGTCATCCCGGGACCACCATCTAGTCTCCTATTGGACAAAAATGATACTTGCTCACTAAGGAAAGCTGTATCTAGAAGGTCAAGGGGACAAACAGGGAAGTTCTATCCTCTGCATCAGGACAGGTCACTTCCACATTAAGGCCCATCAATGCACATTGCGGCTGCCATAAATGATCACATGGCTGTTCACCCCAAGCTGACATCTGGCAGATCCACTTGCTTCAAGCCAACATTCCACCAGTATAAATACAAGGTGACAACCTTCCTTTAAGGTCTAAGTTCAAATTCACATATACACAACTACAAACTCTCCCAAAGAATTCAGAGCATTCACTCTCAAAGAGCTGCCTGAATCCTCACCGGAGACCACATACCTTACCATATACTGATTCTCCCACCGGAGGGCTTTAGTTGGACCCACATCCAGCTCCCTAACGGTGTCTCTTTCATCACAGGTATCTACCGGAGCACAAGTCCCACCAAAACTTGTGCCTATTGAGAGCCGGGGCACCCTGACTGTTGACTAGCTACACACGTGGACAACGACAGATCACCAGAACCATTTTTGGCGTGATCAGTGTGTCTAAGAGCATCCCCATTAGATGTTCTCCACGATCTTCTTGGGATGAAGAACACAAGGCAACTATTTGCAGCAAAAAAAAAATGTTGTTTTTCAATTTTTGTTCTTGGCATTTGTTCTTGTTTGAGAACAAACAAGAACATCAAGGGATGAAGAAGGCCAAGCAACAAGTGGAGTGGGTGAGGAGCACTGATCGAAGGCTGTGGATGGCGCGTGTGGTCCACGTTTGGCAAGGGGCGTGACTGGACTTGGATGGCGTGGAAGCACACTTTGCTGACTTCTTTTTTTCTTTTTCTTTTTCTTTTTTAAATTGATAAATGCACCAATAAATAAATGCAGAACAAGGGAATAACACGTGCAATAATATGTTTTTTTTTTTCATAAACCAGTGAACAAGTATGGCAAGTAAAATCAGAATGTAAGCAAATATTTATACACGTTTTCCAAAAACCATTTGTTGACAAGAATAGATTGGATAAAAGAATTGCATGGCAGTAAAGGGGTGTTTATCAAATCCCAGAAAGCAACCAAAGCAAACAAACAATGACAAAATTTTATGAAAGCAAAGAGAACACGAACCAAATTAAATAGGTAATACTAATATAGCGTAGCAAGGAAAAGACTTATCAAATTGTTGAATCGCCCGAAATACGGACTAGCCTTGAAGAAGGATTGCCCTCGTACTTACTGGGGCACTCCAGTCGAGTCGGCAAGCTATCTCCCAGGATAATTCAACATCGAGAACGAAACTTGTGCACTCGCTTCCGTTCTCCGACGATCAAGCTTCAGTCACCGTGATAATCACCAAGGAGAGCACAACCTTTTAGAGAGGAAAAAGAGATTGTCGCTGGAAATCAATTTTCGATCGAGAGAAGTGTCTTTGTCATCTATCCTTTACTGCGATGTTACTTAGGCTATTCAGAAATCGTGTAAAACGGCTCCCATTAATCAGCCCTCTTAACCTCACGTAACGGCCTAGTCGTAACCGAATATGACTAGGTCAAAACTGTTTACCGCAGTAAATAAAAGGTAATTATTTAAAAGAATTTTGCCCAAAAAAATACAGACCCTTTGACCCGAGACATTCGCCCAAACGCCTGTGCCTGGCCCGACCGAGTCGAGCGTGGTATTTGGTTCAAGCCACCTAACATGTTACTTAAACAATAATCCCTTAAACATGTTGATTTATAAGCCTCTTAAGGTTGCTCTCTCTATCCCACGTGGGATGACTATAAAACTCATTTTAAAATTACCTTTTCAACTTCTTTTAACTATGAATTCCAACCACTAAATGGCTTCAATTCAACATGAAAGTTGTTCATCATCATGCACACAAAACTCCTCTTGGTCAATTAATCTTGGGTTCATAAATGAGACCCATCAATAATGACCATATACATCATATTTCCAACAAACTTAGTATATCGAGTAGAGTTGTTTCTTGTATTTGGTGTCGACTTGTGAAGTCGAGCTTGTGTCCGCATGTATGTTCTTCATTTACTTAATATTGATTTTCTCGAGCTTGTTGACTCGTGGTTGTTTAGTGTCATTGTTCTCCGGCATGTGTTTTGACCGTTGAGGTTTTAATTAGTTGTGGTTTATATTCGAGCTTTTGAAGCTCAGGTTTTATTTAGTATTCCGCTACTTAGTTTTGGTTTTGAGTTTGTTTGGCTCGCTTCTATCACCTCTTTTCAGTTGTTTTTGTTAGTCTAGTGCACCGAGTTGGGGTTCAACATCGGATCTCGGACTCAGGGCGTTACGCATGTAGTGTTTGGTTAGGACCGAAGGAACACCACAGTGGTGTTCAGCCAGAGCTGATAGAACACTACAGTAGTGTTCCATCAGTGTTGGCCGAATACTGCTGTGGTGTTCCACCAGCTCTGGCTGAATACTGCCGTGGTGTTCCACCAGCTCTGGTCGAACACCACTGTGGCGTTCCTTCAGCCCTGGCCGAATACTAATGTGGTGTTCTTTCAACCAGTGCTGAACATATACAATCCAAAATTTTGAACAAAACCCAACTAATTCATATATACATTGCAAAATATATATATATATACATATATATATATATTTAACACAGAAAATGCTTTTAAAACTTCAAAATAGAAAGAATTTCATACCTATGACACATCTCATTGTTTAATTTCATCTTCTTTTTCTTCTCCTTCCTTCTCCAAACTTGAAGATGGTTGCTTTCTTCTTCTTTTTCTTCTTGGTAGTGTGCGTACGAAGGGGAGAGAAGCTTCTTGCGTTTGAAATGGGGGGGGTGCAATTTTGCTGCTTTTTTCTTTGCCGTGAAATGAGTTTGTTTAGGTTGGTGTATTAAGAAATTGAGGTAGGTGTGATGATATTGGGTGGATGTATTGAGAAAGAAATTGTGAATTAATTGAGAGGGGTAAAATAAGAAATGTAGGGGTGGTGTATTTAGTTATTAGGTTGATGTGAAATTAGTATACAGTGTATTAAGAGAATGAGTGTATTTAGAGGAAAATGGGTGTTACGCCCAACCAAAAAAAAAAGGCAAAATACACAACCGGGCCACTAATTTTGGGGAAGGTTGCAATTCGGCCACTGATTGTTTGAAAATATTATTTGGGCCACTTTACTTCAATTATCTTACAAGCGAGCCCATCATAACGTTAATTTTAAATGAAATCCTTATTTTACCTATATTTCGTCCTCATTTTCCTTAATGAAGACATGAGTAAAATAGAAATTTTATTTAAAATTAACGTGCTGGTGGACTCGTTTGCAAGATAACTGAAATACAGTTGCCCAAATAACATTTTTAAACAATCAATGGCCGAATTGCAACCTTACCCAAAGTACAGCGATCCAATTACGTGTTTTTGCCTTAAAAAAAAAAAAAAAAAAAAAAAAAAACTGACAGCTAATGGGTCTTGAATCCCTCTTTCCCAAAATAGCCTTAGCCAGTGTTAATTTTCGTCTGGTTACTTCTGAAAGAGTGACGCTAAATGCAGCTCCTCTCCCCCGGTGAAATTACTAACTTGTCTTCGGATGTGTATATTTCGGATAGGTATGTTTTCGACATATTTTGTGTAAAAAAAAATTTTCCCCGGTGAAACTACTAACTTGTCTTCGGATGTGTTTCGGATATGTATGTTTTTGACATATTTTGTGTAAAAAAAAAATTCTGTTTTTTTAGTTATAATTTACATTTTAAAAAAAAAAAGGTACACGAGGCCGGAGCAGCCTCTTGTTGAAGAGGACATGAGGTCGGAGCAGCCTCATGTCGAAGAGGAAATGAGGTCGGAGCAGCCTCATGTCCTTCTTTGACATGCAGCCAGACCAACCTCATGTCCCATTAAATTTTTTTTTTTGCAAAAAAAAAAAGTAAATGGTACATGCGAGTTGCGACCGGAGCAAACTCATGTCCCTCTCTACATGCGGCCAAACTAGCCTCATGTCCCCTTTTTTTTTTGGCAAAAAAGTTGTTTGAAAAACAAAAAGAAATAGCAGTATGCATGCAAATCCTTTTTTTATTATTTTAAATTTGTTTGGAAAACCAAAAAGAAATAGGAGTATACATGCATATCTTTTTTTTTTAATGCAATATACACCGGAGCAGCCTTATTAATCATTACAAAAATAAATTAAACATCATTTTAAATGAATAAATATACCCAGAGTAGCCTCATTTCTACAATTATCTTTGTCAAACTACTAAAAATTTAACATAAGATATGTAAAAAATATATACATTCAAAGTAAATAAAAATAAAAATTTTCAATTAAATATTTTTAACGTATAAAAAGACAAGAATAAGTTAATAATTTTACCTGAAAAGGAGATTACATTTAGCGTTTAGGGGCGCATTTAGCGCCTGTGCTTCTGAAATCCAAATTTCTGTTTGCTCAGAACAGAGCATTGCGCTCTCTCTCTCTCTCTCTCTCTCTTTCTCTCTCTCTTCCCCAAATAACAATCACAGAGAGAGACAACCAAACCCTAGCTCATAATCGTCATCATCATCATCATCTTTCTCTCTCTAATAATATTTATCTGTATATATCTATATATTTAATTTATATCATCAGTCAATTTTCTCTCTCTCTCTCTCTCTCTCTCTCTCTCTCTCTTCATTTTCATGTCTTCAATCGCCGTTTCGCTCCATTGCCCTCCTCTTGCCTCTACTTGTACCTCCCTTAAACGGCACCGGTTTAGCTCGTATGGCAACAACCATACCAGAAGGTTCTCTTTGAGGGTTTTTCGATTATCTGTTCAAGATGACTGAGCACAAGGTACCCATTTCTTTTTAATCATTTATTTCATCATCTTTTTTTTTCTGAAAAAAAAAACCTTTTTTTAGCTTTACATTTGATGTTCCCCTTGTTTGATTATGTTAGTGAAGTAAACAATCCTTAACTTACTTTAGTCAGTTTGTTTTTTTTTTTTTTACTTAATTTGTAAATGAGCCATGGGTTAACTGTAAGGATGCTCTAGCGTGAGCTAAATGTCACAGGGATTCATTCTACTATGCAATGGGGGAGCCTAGTGCCCCGGGCCATCCTTCTTTTCTCTGAGAAAATATATTTTTGATGAAAATATTAGGGTAGTTGTCTAAATTGGTGAATTTCTTAAGTTGGGGTAATGATTTTCATTTGGGTCTAAGCTGTTGGCCATGCTCATAAATTTTACGTCTTTGGATGCCAAGGCAAGAAACCATTGAATTGACTTTTGAGGGCTATGAGTTGTATCTTTTTATCGGCACCAAATGATGTATGGTCATTTAAAGAAAATGAAAAGTATAGTGATTCGTAAGAGTTATCTTTGTCCTTAGCCTAACATTATGTTTCTAGGTTTCTCTAATGTGCAGCCTGGAAATAACTGACTGGCATATCTGTTTGCCAAAATGCAAGCGTAGGTGTACATTGTTTTACTGCATTTGTTTTAGTGCACTGCAGAATTATGCCACCAGAAAGTTTATTAGGAGATAACTCTTTGTTGTGAAGTCGTTTAACTTTGACGTTTATGGTTTGCATAACTTCCGTACACTGGTATGGTAAGTACTGAAGGTACTTAGAAATAACCGTTGATGTACATGGCTAACCATTTCATATGGAGAACAATAATGTGAAAACATGTTTAGAAGATTTTATGTCTGTGTCTATACAAGTTCACATACATCTAACCTCATCTAATTGTGAATGAGCTTTCTATATCCAATGTATAGGGACTATAGGCTAATTGGGTAAAGAATTCATGGCTTATGCGTACATATTCATGCACATGGGCATATTCATGCATATTGGGTGTTACTATATACTCATCAAAACTAAGGTTACATGAACCAGGAGAAGGTATTTTGGACAGTGGTGTTACATAACCCTTTTCAGCATTTGAGCTTCATCCTGAACATGGCAAGTTTATGCACACAAAGCAAGTAGGTTTCTTTTACATCACAATTATATTACGTCCAAACAATCCTTGAAGAAAAGCTGAAGATGTTTCATGTTTCCGGGAAACAGTTTGGTTTCTTGTTTCTTTGTGCAGCCCCTAGGTTGGGTTATGGCGAGACATTTACTGTAATCAGTTTAGTATGCATATTCTATTGCCTGATTGACACTTCAGACTGATAGCATCAGCTCTTTGCTAAGGGCAGATTTTCATTCGAGGAACTTCAGGAAAAAGTTTCCTTAGATATTTCCTTAATAACAGAAAGTATATTAGTCAGTACTGGACATCAGATTAGTTACCTCTCATGTGTATCATCATTTGCTTTCTATAATCCATAAGGATGCAGTGTTACAGCTCATTTGATTGGGATATTATGAAACTGTGGCTCCCAAGTGACAAATCGGCTCACAGTGTTTTTCAATTTATCATGTGTTTTTTGCAGATTTGGGAAGTATCTTTTCTCTTTCCTTAAGTTTTCAAAATATAATGAGAGAAGGACTACGCCTGTTCCATATATTACATTCCTTTATTACAACAATATCGACCTAAGAGCTTATTTTTATGTCTATGTACCATTGAAATGATAATTATCTGATTTCTCGTGTTGTGATTTTGTACACTTTAAGGATTCAGTTTGTTGTAATTTGATTTTTCTATATGAAAATCCTTTAGTTTATACCCCTTCCTCTGTTTATATTTATCACTGTCAGGTGTTGGTGTTTGGGTCATTCACAGAAGATGAGATCAAGTCCTTACGAAGCCAGCCAATAGAGAATGACGTAGATATTATATTTGGTTCTTTGGACTCTGCAACTCTGAGATCCGTAGGCATTTTCAGCACTCGACCAACTGATATTGAAACTTCCTCATCGGTTCCATCATCAAAGCTGGTTAATAGAAGGAATGCTGACAAAGCTGTTTGTACTGCTGAAAACATCTCAGTAATAGGTTCAGTTGTTCATGGAAATGGAAGCATCCATGATTCATATCCTTGTCAATTTAGCGATGATGTACAAGTATCAGGACGAAATAATGTAGAACTACCTGTACCATGTGTATCTGAATATAATTCTAATCCTCTAAACCCGTATGGTTGGAACAGGCATGGCACTGAAGTTGCGACTCTTTCATCTAAGCCTCCTGCGAATGACATTCTGAAAGGTTCATCAGAAGTTGTTGGGCTTGCGAATTCCAAACAAAATCTTTTTAATACATCTAATGGTTTAGATTCCAAGGTTACAACATTACTACCTCGAGGTTTAGTCAACTTGGGAAATTTGTGCTTTCTTAATGCAACTCTCCAGGCTCTCCTTTCTTGTTCTCCTTTTGTTGAACTCCTGCAAGAATTAAGAACTCGTAATATACCTCAGGTAGACAACAATTGAATTCGTTCTTGTACAAGAATTGCTATCATTGTTTATTTGTGCTCATTAACTTTGTGTTCTCTCCCGTTTTAGATTGGATATCCAACATTACATGCATTTGTTGAGTTTATATCTAATTTTGACATGCCCCCCAATACAAGCTCAAAGAAAAAAGATGTTCTGGAAACTGGAAGGCCTTTCCGCCCTGTCATGTTTGAATCTGTTCTGAACAATTTCTCCCCGGACATGCCAAATAGCTTTTCAGGCAGGCCAAGGTTTGTATAAGTTTTGTATCATTCCTACTAAGGCACCAATCAGTTCTATCTTTCTTTCTGCTAAATTCAGTTTCACTTTTATTGACTGGCATAAAAATTCTTGCTTTCTCATTCTGCGTCTTCCCCTTCCTTAATTTGTTTTTTCATGTATTTTCTGTCATTAACTGTACCTTTTTCATTTATATTGATAGGTTCTCTATGACTGATTTATGACACCCCTGCAAATGTAGTATTGCAAATTATTCCTACAACATTCTTAATGTAGATCTTTCATTAAAATGCACAAGAGCTCAGTTTGCTTCTTGTTTTGTTACATGATCTCTCTAACTAACAATTGGGACATAATTACCAAAAAAAAAAAATCTCGGCAAGCCTTGTACATGAATCTACTGATCTGGACAATAAATCATGGTTTTTTAGACTACAGCATCCTCCATGATTCAACTTGTAATGAGGATTTAAGGCTACCTCGATGAAAACTAAAAACTACGACATATATATGAGATATATACAACATACATGAACCAATATGCCTACAACAAATATTACCCTAATGAAAGAAGAAGTGCTCAACTGAAACGATTATATATGTGTGTGTGTCTCTATACATGCACAGAGCGTGCGTGCAGGTGTGTATGAATATATATACACAATATTAAACTTAATCGTTCAAGTATGTTAGAAAAATGATAGTTTGTTTAGTTGCTTTTCATGAAATTAGATTTCTTTACTATTTTTACTAGACAATTATCCATGTCTCATTGTCTAAACAAACAAAACTAACTTTAGGACCAAGGTTGTCTTAGCAACTGCAAATATTGGATGAAGACTAAAAAATGTGTGTTTGGTGAGTTTAACAGGCAATGACAACATCTTGAAAAGATGCTATGCTAGTGCCTCCATGCATAAATTTTTGAGTTTCTATACTATGACAAGCCTATGTTTGGTACCAACATTTTGGTTTTCTTCTTGTTAGTCCGATTATGTATTTGATGAAAGTTTTCACTAGCATTACTGTATTACTTTAAATTTCTTTCTATGCTGGAAATTTGCTTATTGGCTTGCTTGTATATGTTGTTGATATAATGTTGACTTTTCATTCAATTTGAGATAGTACATAGTAGTTGGGGATGTGTGGTTATTAATCTGATAATGGTATGAAAATCTTTATAGGTTGTGAGTCATCATGGTTTGTGGTACATGCAGGGTGTTTTCAGATGAATAGACTTTGGTGATGCAACATCCATATATGTTGAATGTGCTAATGGATTTTATTTTGAGTAAAGTTTTGGGGAAGGAATTGATTTATTTATCCTTTCTTTGCTTGAATAATATTTACATGAACATATTTATGTCAAGCGTGCGAAGACAATGTTAAATTCATAGTTTTCACTTATTTTTTATGCTCATCCAACAATTTAATCAATTTCAGCACTTAAACTTGGTTAAAATTTACTGTTCAGTCTACTAGGCTGCTGGGCTTAGGAATGTCATTGCCATCCTTGAGATTTTTGAGAGGTTTTTGGGCCTCAAGATTAATTGGTTTTAGTCTAGTATTTGGGGGATCAATGTTGATTATGGCTGCCTTCAGAGTTTTGCTTCTTTGATGGGTTGTAGGGTGCAACATGTTTTGTATCTTGAAGTACCTCTGGGAGGCAATCCAGATCTACTACTTTTTGGGATCCTGTGGTGGATTGGGTTGCAAGGCGTCTAGAATGGTTCAAATGGTGCGTATTTTTTCTTGGATGGGAAGATTCAGAGTATTCCCACTTATTTCTTGTCTTTGCATAAGAATCTTGTTAAAGTTGCGTTGGTGTTAGAGAAGATGATGAGAGAATTTTTGTGATCTGGAGTTGGAAAAGGGAAGAGAGACCACCTTTTTGGCTGGGGATTTTGTGTAAGCCTATTTAGGAAGGAGGTTTGGGACTGGGCGACGGTGTGTTCAAGAATATTTCCCCAGTAGCTAAAATGGTTCGATAATAACCCCTATGATCTGCAAACTGGTATGTGCATGTACCTTAGCGTGGATCCAGAACATACCCGCCCCTGTTATACAGCAAAGCAGTGATACAGATTATTATGTTCGTGTACCTGACATCTCCAAGTTCCTTAAAGGGTGAATCGTGAAGCTCGTGAAGGCCATGAATAGAGTGATCAGTGATTAGGAGAGAACTGCTAACATGAGAGAGAGAGAGAGATTTACTATCACAGTTTTTAATATTCTCAATGAGCAAAGAAACTAAATATATATTAACTCTCTTTTCTTCAGAATAAGACACTAATTTTGAAATGGTAGTTGTTACAATAAGGTTCATTAATACTGATTTATTTTTCTTTAATAATTCTTTTCATTTACTAAAGCATCTATATATTGGCAATTTATATTATATTTTACTAGCATATGCGTGTATGTATTACAATAATCTGTTGCTAAAACATTACAAGCTTCGAGTAATTGATCTGAATAAACCTAGCCCCACCCTATCACATCTCAGTCTAGGTTGGTGTCCCCCTACTCCTCCCTGTTCGGGGTACCAAATTGATCCATGTTCCACATAACCTCACAGACACTGCAGGTGGGAGCCCTCACTCTAGGCCTCTTTTTTTCCCCAGTGTATTCTGCAATTCATTTTATGGTGAGAAATTCAAGTCATCACAAGTAGCCATGGGGAAATTATTTATGATGAGCTTCCAAGTCTGAGATTTTGTTGAAAACTAATCACACCTTTATATAACTTGTCTCTCTAAGAATATAACACAAATGAGCTCTTTGACAAAAGTAAAAGTAAATTTAACTGATAGTTCTTTGGCTATGAGTCATGTTTGCTGGTCTTTTTATACAGAGAAGACTGTCGTAACCCCCGTTGTTTATTGGTGACTGAGTTTCTTGTCTTTTCCAGGCAAGAAGATGCTCAGGAATTCCTCAGTTTTGTCATGCACCAGATGCATGATGAATTGCTTAAACTGGAAGGTCAAATTCCTAACGAGAATGAGGGAAAAGTGTCTTTGGTTTCATCAGTTAGTGACGAACACGAGGATAATTGGGTGACAGTGGGCCCAAAGAACAAGACTGCAATTACTAGAACACAGAGCTTCATTCCGTCAAGGTTAAGCGCAATTTTTGGAGGTCAAGTGCGAAGTGTCGTGAAGGCAAGAGGTAGGCTTTTTGCAGCCTATGCTTGTAAATCTGCCAATATACTTATATTTCACCTCTTGGTAGAAAATTTTTATTTAGCAATTCATTTCATTAAATAATTCATTTCCTTGTCATTCATTTAGTTTTTGTTCTAACAACTTTGTTTAAATTTTTTCTCAATCATGGTTTTTACACTGGGCTTGGTATTTGACATTTTAAATTTATTTTTAATGAATTATAGTTTGCCTTAAAATTCATTGCCTTAATTTACTGCTGATTTAATATTAACATCCAGAGGTGTGAAATTCATTCGGATTAGAGTCCGGTGGAGTCATTTGACGGTTTCTACTACTTCTAGATGGGAAAAGGTCATGTGTACGAGACACATGATGACGAGGATGGAGAACATAATGCATTCTAGGTTTCATATACCAAAAAATAAATATTTTTGTTTTGTTGGTTCTCTGCCGACCACTTTCCTCGTTTACTGGCTTTAAATTTAAACAACCATAAATTGTTATAAACCAAGCAGGAAATCCCTTCTGGATCCCCTCACCATGGAAACCGGCCTTGTCTCCATCCCTTTTGTTGAGCCTTGTGGCATATTTTAGATTGGTATTAATGAGGTGAGATGAAGCTACTCAAATGCAGTGGCATTTCTTTTTTCCTTATCTTCTCTCTCTATTTGTTCCAACTTCTCTCTTTATTTGTCTCTTTTTTTTTTTTTTTTGGGGGAAGGAAAGAGGGGTTGAAGGTTCACTTTTCTTCTGCTCTATTAGGTAAGCAAATTGGGAGGTATAGGGTGAAGATGAGAGTATGGTGGAGGAGATTACTGAAGTGAGTTGGTGGGAATTGTGGGTCTCGAAGATATTGAGCAATAGAACTTGGTTAGATATTGCACAGTTAACATAAAGGAACACCTAGCTTATAGGAATTGGTTGGCTGAGCAATTACAGTTATGTTTTTTCCTTAGTGTGGAGTTTGGAATCTGACTGTTGATAATTTGTGGGTGGTTATTGTGAATTTGTGATCGTTTACAGAGGGCTATGTAGAAGTCTCATCATCTCCTAGATTGAGAGATTTTTTGGTAGCTTTGAGTTTTTGTGTTTCCTTTTTGGCAAGTGTTTGGACTTTGTCAAGGATAGCATTGGATCTGATGCAGAGACAAATTGGTATAGTTTGAATGTCAGGTGTAAATCTTTGGCTTCTGTCCTTAATTTGTATAGGGTGGCGGATGAGGCTGGAAAGAAGTATTAGTTGTGAGCTTTATTAAAGTCTAAACGCATGTTGTGGCTGAATCGAACTCTTGATCACTTGTAAGAATTGTTAAGTTATGGTTCTTATGGATGCTTTTTTAGCTTTCTATATGCTGCATTTGCAGTTTGACCCCTCTTCTTAAGCTTTTTCTAAGTATTTATTCATGAAAAAAAGGCAAAGAAGTATATTGGAGCGGGCTTCATAGAGAGGCTTATGCTTAAAGTTGAATTCTCTGCTAGGAAATTAAATGCGTCTAATAACCGAGATTAGCTTTCAACTGGAATAACAAATACCTTTAAATAGTTTAATTTGAAGATTGTGTACCAATTATACTTAATTTAACATGTAGTCCTACATGCTGATTGCATCACATTTTCAGCATTTACCTTTTACTTTTTCCTAACCGGCCCTTATTTTGGAGAAATTGAATAAAAGATGAAGCTTCCTTCGATTCTCCAGGTAAACACTAGGCAGATTCTAGCATACTGAGCCGGAGCGAGATCAGGAGCACGAGAAGAAATGTTTAGCTGCTTAGATTGTCGAAATATGGAACAAAATGTTGATATTTGTGTAATTGAACTATTATAGTGAATTTATGTATGCATAGACAGCATATTGAATTGCACAGGATGGTTTCCTTTTGAATCACGGGATTCCTCTTAGACTTGTTCCTACAGCTACTTGGAGAACTTTCAGTTTTCGAAAACCAAGTGGCACAAATTGCTTTCTAGTGTTACTTAAAAACGACCTTCAATATAGCCATGTCTTCAGTGTTGGAGATTGCCTTTCTCTTCTGCCGAAGGAGAGGTGTGAATTAGCTAGGCATTTGACTCAAAAGAAGAGGTTCTTTCATTTGTTTAGCATGCATTCAAGTAGAGTCAAAGACCTTAACCTAGAAGAGTGGGTGGGGTAAATGATTGTTTAGCCTCTACGAGAAATGATCTTTCTTAAGCGAAAGCTATGCCTAGTGGCTACCTCTCTATAGGATGATCCTGTATGGATAAGTTAACGATAAGTGCCTCGTTAATGATGTAAAAATAACAGGAAAAGTATGTTTATGGGGATGGTTTACAATTTTGTGTCCAAAAAAGAAATAGGTGGTAAAGTAAAACAACAAACCCTTATAGAGTAATACTGAACTTATGAAAAAGTTTTACCACCTGTAGCTAGTAGAAATTTTGGATATCCTACAAATTTAGAGCCAATAAACCATCACTCTACGAGGATCATATATGATTATGGGCAGTTTTTGTTATGGAGTTGTAGATGCACCTTTTTTGTTGAATAAGAACATTTTCAATTCGTTTAAATTTTGAGATGGTTGTTGAAGTGGATGATATTTTGATTTAATACAAATTGGACTGTTCAGTATTTGTGTGTGCGTGATTATGCACCGGTGCTAGAATCTATTATCAACTAAAAGCTTTAGAGTTGTATATCTAGATCTCTTACAAAGTCTTTTTTTAAGATTTTGAAAGAGTGAAGCAAGTGAAGTATGAAGAATGCATCAAGCAATTCTAAAACTTGTTAGCCCACACAAGCCAGTACTACCTCTGCCCGTAAGTGAGTGTCACTTTTGTTTTTTAAACAGAAATTAAGGTAGTCTCAGCTATATACAGTATAGCCTATTTCTAACACTCATTTAGGGAAGGAGTTAGTCCTAATGAATCCTAGTCGTCACTTATGACTTAATATAGTTTGTCTACACCCCCCCACCCCCAAACCACCACCACCACCACCACCAAACCAAGAAAATGAAAAGAAAAAAATCCTGAATATTTTTCTTCTATTTAGAGAATTAGCTGAAGCAGGATTCCTACCACGTACTTGCTGTTGTCCAAAAGAATGACTTGTTAGATTTCATATTCAGCACCAGCTAGATGTTTGAATGAATTAGAAGTTAAAATGACCTCTTTGTCAGTAAGGTTCCATTTTGTGCTTGACTTTGATAAAAGCCTCACTCATCATTTTCGTTCATATCTTCCAGAGTTTATTTTCTTGCTGCAGTAACACATATTATAAACTGTTCTCCTTTTGATCTATGCAGGTAACAAAGCATCAGCTACTATTCAACCATTTCTTTTGCTTCACCTGAATATTTTTCCAGAGCCTGTCTGTACTATTGAAGATGCACTTCATTCGTTTTCTGCACCAGAAACACTTGAAGGATACCGAGCACCTGCAGCTGGAAAGGTACAAACTTGGATTATGTATGAGGGTCTGATTAAACAGTGTTTACTAATTGTGATGTTTGCCAATTTTCTGTATAATTGATTTAAGTCGGTGGATTCACTGCATAATGATTGACTTTGCTGTTAAGTATGTTCTTTATGGACCTCAGAAGGAATCGAGGAATTTCTTAATCCTACAAGTCTGTTCTTTCTATTCATTATCTCTGACAAATGGTTAGAACTTCAGTTGGGTTCAAATCCTGTTAAGAGGTCCATTAACAATTTGGGGTTCAAGATTTTTTAAGTATTAAGACCATCTCAATTTATATCGTTAGATTCAAGATGTGATGCATTCACTCAAAAAAAGGGCATTGACCTCCCGATTGCGTATTTGGTATTGCTTCTCTGTGTTATCTGGAGTGATATGGTGATTGAGCGTGAGTTTGTGCCTAGAGGTCCCATTTGATAGAACCCCAAATTGCTAGTAAGGTAGCCTTGCTATGTCTTTGAACTAGACTCTAGTGACCCTGTGCATATTAACTTTTCCATTATATTTATGTAACTACTATGTAGTTGAGGCCTTGAGGGTATGCTTGTGTACAATTAAATTAGAAGAGATGTATTGAAGAAGGTAACCTTTTGGAGTCAATTTAGAAATATATGATAAGCTTTTGGGGGTACTATAATGCATCTTTGATGTGGATTATATGAACTTAAGTTTATAAAAGCAAGACAACGGAAAAAAACGATACTCTTCTATCACAACCAATATAGAGATGACACATGGTTATCGCATTTGAAAAGTTCTGTAATGGAGAGGCAAAGTGCCAAATGGTTATCAAAGGCAGATGACACGTAGTTATCGCAATTGAAAAGTTCTGTAATGGAGAGGCAAAGTGCCAAATGGCTATCAAAGGTTTCGTCTCCAAGTCGCATCTCTCTCTCTCTCTCTCATGTTGATTCACTGACAAAACAAAACCTAGGACCTTTGAAAGCAGCCCTTCATTCCCGTATTTTGCAACTACCCTTTTAAAGCTTTTCCCGTAAGGGAGATCCATTTCTTATTCTGTCATGAACTCCTTACCCTTTGCATTCTCTCTCTCTCTCTCTCTCTCTCTCTCTCTCTCTCTCTCTCTACTTCATATTACCCATCTCTCTCGCTCATGAACACACATTTGATTGTTCATGACCACATTCCTTCACTTCATAATTACCCCTAAGACAATTTGTTTTGGCTAATGTTTGTTTTTGTAGCTGTAGTTTTTTTCCTTATTTTATTTTAATTTTATCCATACAATATATTTAGCGAGAGGGAAAGGTGGTTACTTGGACTTTTCTCTCACTTGGTCTCTCCTCGATTGGCTTCCTATCCTATTTTCTCTCATGTATTTATCTTTTGGTGTTCATATATCCCTTTCTTGATAAGCACCAATGTCTACTACCTCTTTTGACAGGATGGGCTTAACCCACCTAGCCCATCTTGTTTTTGAAATAGGCAGGGTGTTCCGCTGCAGTTAGTGGCAAGAATTGTATATAGATATCCTTTTCATTTATGCCCTTAACAAGAAATAAAACAATTAAAGTACAAAAAAATCTCAGTGGGC
Organism: Platycodon grandiflorus; assembly: GCA_016624345.1. Classification (NCBI taxonomy): domain Eukaryota; kingdom Viridiplantae; phylum Streptophyta; class Magnoliopsida; order Asterales; family Campanulaceae; genus Platycodon; species Platycodon grandiflorus. The sequence continues at coordinate 48,370,997 of CM028366.1, read as the reverse complement.
TGTAAGCCACCGTCATTTCCTAATTGAAAGGTCTTCCTCAGTGCAGCATCAAGTTAATTAACTTATTGGAGTTTAAAAGAACATTCCAAGTATGTAAGATTTTTTTTCTGCTTTACTCTAGTTATCTTTAGCTTGAAGATATTTTTGAGAATGTGATAATGTGATTTCTTTTTCAAGGTTCAACCATCTAATAATTGTTATATTTGAATGTCATCTGTAGTGGCTGTTTTGTCTTTCCTGATCTCTCATTTTTTCTGTCATGTCTTCATACCGGAAAGAAGGAAAAATGGTCATAATGGATATGTGTCATCCTTTCTATTTTATTTTCATGCACTCTCATAATTTAATGATACTTTCACAATGTTAGACTGAGTTGGTGAGTGCTAGCAAGTCTGTTAAAATTATGGAGCTTCCAAAGGTAATTATATTGCACCTGATGCGCTTTACCTATGGAAGTCAAGGAAGCACCAAACTGCTCAAACCTGTGCATTTCCCTCTGGAGCTAGTTCTTGGTCGCGAGATGCTTGTTTCTCCATCTTCTGAGGTGATATTTTAATCTTTACTTATTTCTCCTTCTCGATTGTTTAGGTGTTAGGAATTTCAAAGCTTTTGCTACACTACTATCCTCTGGTATAATCAGTCCTTTGTTCTAATACTCTTTATCTTATTCAACCCCCCCCCCTCCCCAAAACAACAAAAAGAAAAAGGTGGGGCGGAGGCAGCAGTGATAGGGCCGTATTTCAACCCGCTCTTCCTATGAAAGAAAATGTTCCTCTAGCCCTGTGTTTGGAAGCGGTTGCAATTAGTATATGGATCTTGTTTACAACTTTTACTTTACCTATCAAAATTTTACAATATTTAATATTTGAAATAAAGTAATTGACAACAATTATCTTTATTTTTAATGACACAGGGTCGTAATTATGAACTTGTGGCAACAATTACTCATCATGGAAGTGAGCCGTCTAAGGGGCATTATACTGCTGATATCCTCCCCTCCAGTGGCAAGTGGCTGCGTTATGATGACGCCTCTGTCATTGCCATTCCTACTAGCAAGGTCCTTCATGACCAAGCTTATGTTCTCTTCTACAAGCAGTTGTAGGCTTATTAGAGTTTCTAGTCGGTTTGTTGTTGATTTATATCATTGTATATACATTTAGATATATGCAATGCATACTCGTATTGCATTAGATCGGAACTTGTTCTCTGATATTGATGCAAGCAATTCTCTCTATATTTTGGTCCCATGGCGGACAAAGGCCTCTGACTACTGTCAAGAGAACAGAGTTGACGGCGCTACGTAGCTTGTTTAGACCCTGTGATCTTGGGCCATAAAATTATGATCAGCTGGGCCCGGGTGTCTGACATGGGATAAGCTAAGGGAACTTGCATAGCCCCATTGGTGCCCGTCTATTGTGGTTTGAGCCCAATCATGATTTAGATCCATTCACTGTATGATGCAGTAATACCAATGCACCAGTGATCTCCCATTTAGGATTGTAGCATTTCATGTCAAAACGAAATTTGTCAGTGTCCCAAGATTTTGCTTCATTTTATTTAGTTACTTTTCCATGTAGCGATTGTGTGTATGCTTGCTATCTGGTCCTTGAACTTTAACAAATACTAAACTACTACCTCTATTCCTGCTTTTGTTCATTCATTTTGGGACGGAATGAGTATTATTCGAACAAGCCACAATTGGACAAAAGGCAAAGGAAGCAAAAATTGTATGGACTTTCTTGTCGTAGCCTCTCTCCATTGCAAGTTGCAACTGTTCCGCCGCATGTAACTTTTTCCTGTGCAGGATTGTATTTTCCCAAAAGTTTTGGGGTCATATTGTTATACCCTAAACGTATGGGGATTTCTTGATAAATTAAGAAAGCTAAAGACTAATGTGGTGGTGGGAGAATTTCTAACACTATCGTTTTTGTCTTATTATGTTGGGCCCATCCTCCAATAATTTAAGGTTTTGGGGTTAAAAGGAAAGAAAGCCCTGACCACTAAAATCTCTCTCTCTCCCCCACTCTCTCTCTCTCTCTCTCTCTCTCTCTCTCTCTCTCTCTATATATATATATATATATATATATATATATATAATTTATACCCACTAGGGTTCCATAATTTGAGTCTCATGAATTCCATTGGTGAACTAGTAAATGTAACACATAGGCCCTACTTGATTTTGCAACCTAGTGGGTTTATTTTTTTTTTTTTTAAGATTGAAGAAAATTAAGAGAGAAATAGAGAGAAAGTTAGTAGAATTAAAGAGAGTTTCAAATCTCCTAGCCACTAAATTGAGGAGAATGTCCACAATTTGTAAGAATTTTCACTTATTAAAATTGGCAACCATTAAATTGATTTTCTTATATTTTTTGGTCTTCTACAAAGTGTTTCCAAATTACATTGAGTTTAAAATTAATATTCGTTGGAGCTATTGATCTGCCGTTGAATAAAGGGAATTTGTACCTGATTGGGTTTAGATATTGACCAAAAGATCAACCTCGTAAATTGTTAGTAAGAATAATCACAATTTGAGCGGCGAAAGACAGGAAAGAATTTGAAGAAGACCGAGTGTTGGATAAACTACCATTATTGTGAATAAAATGAAAGTCCATTGCAAATTTTAGATATTGACCAAAAGATCAACCTCGTAAATAACTACTCACCCTACTAAAATTAAGCACCAAATTCTTATATTTTTCTAAAATTAACCATATCGATCTAAAATAAATTATAAATTGTATTATTGTAATTAAATAAATAAAACTAATAGTTACGCATATGCATTTTCGCGTGCCATGGTTACTACTACTATTATGAAGTTTGAGGGTTCAAAATGAAGTCTCGCGACACTTCTTGTTATTGTTAAAAATATTAATCTTAATTACTTTACTTACTATTAAACTGTAAATAACTACCATCATCAATTCATCATCATCATCTAGTAAGTTAACCTTAGATGTGAATAAAAACAAAAGTCGATATTCCAATTTATTTGATTGATATTGGAGTCCCTTTCTTCTTCTTCTTCTTCTTTTTTTTTCCTTCCCTTTATTACAATTATTAATATCTTTTTTCCATAGGTCCCTATCCTACTTTGGGAAAATAGATAAAAATAGCTGCGGAGAAAAATTCCTTCGGCTTTAATCAACTTTTAACAAGTTTGTCCTTAGCTTTGGATGGTTGGCAATGGTGCCTCTTTATTATAGCCGTAGGGATTTATAATTAAATAATACTCTCTGTTCTACCTAAAGAGTTTACGTTTGAAAAGTTTAATTATTAAGAAATATATTAATGTCATTAAAGTTAGTCATAATTACAAAAATACTTAATCACAATCAAGATGATTACAACATAAGTGGAGGGTAAAGATGAAATATTATAAAAAGATGTTAGCAATAATTTTTAAAAGACTCTTAATCACAATCAAGATGAAACATCCCAAAGATAAAGATTATGAATGTTAGCTTTCTCTTTAGGAAAGGAGTAATAACAATAGTGCGTATAAAAGTATATTAAATTGGATGTCTATGAACTTCCAAGGGATTTTTTTTTCTTCATTTTGTCACATGTTTTCAAATGTTAATTTAATATATATATAATTTTGAATAGAAATGTGAAAATAAAAAAAATAAAAAATGATGTAAGATGTTTTATGATATTACAACTTACAATAAGTATTTTTATATTTTTTGTATAAACAATTATGTAAATACATTTATTTTCCATTTACGTGGAGCAATAACTACGTACTTTAGTAAAATAAAATCTTGGTCTTGCAAGATAAAAAAGATAAATAAATACATGTAAATTGGTACCTCAAACGATTAGATTTAAATAAATGATCCTTTAAAGTTGACCCAACCATTTTTTTGTTAGAGCAAAGGCACAACTTATTTTTGGGCACAAGGTGAATATTTGAATGGAGTGGATGTTCTGATAGAAAATAATTACTTCTTCGTTTCACTAAAAAGTACTATTTTTAATTTTAAATATTTTTGAAGTGCACAGAAATGATTTCCCATAAATCAAACAAATTAGGCAAAACACACAATCGGGCCACTATATTTTGGTGAAGATTGCAATTTGGTCACTGATTATTTGAAAATGTTATTTGGGCCACTCTATTTCAAATATCTTACAAGCGAGCCCACCAGAACGTTAATTTTAAATTAAATTCCTATTTTACCCATATCTTTGTCCTCATCTCCCTTAATGAAGACAGGGGTAAAATAGAGGTTTCATTTAAAATTAACGTGATGGTGGGCTCGCTTACAAGATGACTGAATTATAATGGCCTAAATAACATTTTCAAACAATCAGTGGCCGAATTACAATTTTCCCAAAAGTACAGTGACCCGATTATGTGTTTTACCAACAAATTAAGCACCAAGCTCAGCTAGGTGAGCAATCAGTTTTTTCCCATCATCATTTCATGGTGCCCGCTCAATTAAGAGTGCCTGTTCGGGTGCTCATGCTCGTCGTCGACGACTCTGTCTCATGTAAGTAAAACATATGCTTCCCTAATAAAAGAGTCTGCAAAATTCGGGAAAAAAAAACCTTAGTCAAACCGAGTGCATTTACAGGCGAGCAATTAGCTTTTTCCATCATCATGGTGCCCGCTTAATCAAGAGTGCCCAACCGAGTGCTCGTGCTCACTGACTCTGTCTCACGTAAAATGCATGATGCTTCCTTAATAAAACGCCACAAAATAAACAAGGAATCTTAGTCAATCTCTAAACTACCCTTCCTCATGCAGTAATATAAATAGTAGACTTTCATTATCAAAATGATAGTACGATCTAATTATGGATTATACCCAATTGTTGCCAAATTTCTCTCGTACTAATTCTCTCATTGGAATGGTTTTGCTTGCAGGGGATATCCTATGCTCAATTCCGACAACATTAAATTCAAGTCTAGATATCTGGTCCTCTCTCAATTCTATTCTTGGGACGTCTCAAAGTATAGTGCATTCACTTATTTTGAGACGAAGTGAATATTTTCTTGATATCCACTAGTGACATTTCGCTCAAAAAATTCCTTTGAAACATTAGCCTAATTATGAATAAAATTTAACAATTTGGTACGAATTGAATAGTTTTAAGAGAAATTGTTGATCGGTACACTTTGAAAAGTTTTTATTCTCTCCAGTCCACCCTTTTTTTTAAACCGAAAAAAGACACTTTGAGAATTTTCTTTCTAAAATGCCCCCGTCTCTTTGATGATGAATATTGACTTTTATAGCCCCAGCTCCTACGCTTGAAAGCTTCATAGCATTTAAATCTGAGAAATATAAAAACCTTTGAATGAGATGCCCAATTCGGGAGAAGAATTTAGAAAGAAACCTTTTAATAAGATGGCAACAAAAGTTGTTTGCAAGTAAAAGTTAGAAAAACCAACTCAATGAAGAAAGGGTGGACGAACAGGACAGATATAGAGAAATATTTTCAATTCTATTAACAGCACATGTTAGACAATTCAAATACTGGGCAACGCAGTATGTTGGGCAACGCAATGGGGATCGACCTGCTCGGTCAGGTCGCAGAGGTCGAGGGGACAGCGTTCCTCGTGGGGGTTCGGGGGCAACGCCCTCGAAAGGTAAACGAAAATCAAGTCCCCTTCAACAGTTGAAATTCAAACGGAGCATCGCGATGCACAAAGTAGAGCATCAAGATGCACAAAGTGGAGCATCAAGATGCACAAAGTGAAGCATCGTTTTTTGTCTCTGTGAATAAACTGAAATGGATGGCTTGAGCAACAGCTCGCCTTAGCGAGCAACGGAAAGCTCGCCCTAGCGAGCAACGGCAATTCAATTTTTTCAGTTGGCCCCCCTGCTCGCTAAGGCGTGCACCGATTGGTTCCCTAAGGCGCGCTGTGATGATCGCGATGCACCAATTGTTGCATCGCGATGCCCCAATTTTTAAAAGTGGTGCATCGCGATGCCAAAGTGGTACATCGCGATGCCTTGGTTGCTCATCGCGATGCTTTGGTTGCTCATCACGATACCTTAGTTGCTCATTGCGATGCCTTGGTTTCTCATCGCGATGCCTTGGTTTCTCATCATGATGATTAACTCACGCGATGCCTTGGATTACTTATCGCGATGCCTTCGGTTACTGATGTGCGCGCGTTTTTCTTTCATTAATGGCATAATCGTCTTTTCGCCCCAAAAATGCATTTTTCCGATTTTTAAAAAAGATAAGTGGACTGGAGCGATTACAAATGTTTAAAAAGGGACCGGCATGTAATTCACCCATAGTTTTACAGTTCTTGTGAGTCTATCCAACTCGGTAATTAGCATTGGGCCTTTAGCTTGGGTTACCTTGGAAATCCAAAAATATAAAATATTTAAATATTATCATTATTGTTAAATTTTAATTTTTAGATTATTAAAAATATTCTAATTGTTAAGAAACAAAAGTATATGTATAAATAAAACTATCTAGAATTTCTGAAACATTTGATTGTAAACTCAAATATGAGCCGAGAAAAAAGAGAAGAAAAAGTATTTAATAATACTCCTCTATTTCGAATGAAGTGTTTATTTTTAGTTTTTTTTTATATATAAAAATTAAGAAATTTTATTTCTTATGTCGATTTAGTAGTGCATATGTATTGGTGTTCACATTATAATTTCGTAACTGCACATTAAGACTCATTTCAAAACAAAATTTATTCATAAAAGAGACACTCAATTTAGGATAGAAGGCTAAGTACTCTCTCCATCTCAAAATAAATTTTCTATGTTTAGAAAGACTATTTAGTCGATTGTTTACCATAATCTTACTAATTATGAGATTAAAAAGAGTACTCTTAAAAGCACTAAAAAAATATTTTTTTAAAATACATAAAATTAACTACAGTGTTTTTTTTTTTTAAAAATCTACGTAAACTTAATAGAGAGAGGGCATGAGGATGACGTCATGTCTGACGTGGCTTGGGCAGGACCACTTACGTTAGACGTCCGACAAGTGACAAATGGTGATGTGTTTAGTTTACTTATGCGGAAATTCGTGAGGGGTAACCCAACCCCAAGATTCGAGGGAGTAAAAGGGGTAAAACCGGAAAACTAAAGTGGGCAGGAAGGAGGTCGTGAGCTGGCAATGAAAAACAGCTAACAAAACTAACACGTTTCGAAAAGAGAGCTTGTATGATCCAGCTCACGCCGACACCAGCCCCCATCTATCCTCGGACTCTTACGACTGTGTCTTTAGGCCTTGTTTATATTGTCATTTAAGATTAGGTTTCGGTAGTTTTAGAGTTTTTTTTTTTATTTAATTATTTTTTTATCTCAAATTATTACTCTTTCTGCTCTTAAATTATATTCATGTTTAATTTTTTGAGTTAAATAAATTATTTTTTAAATAAAAATTTAATCTATATTTTTTTCATTTTTAACAGATAATTTGCAGCCTGACCCATGGGTAAACCAATGGAAGATTGGGCTTTAGGTCTAAAAAAAAAAATTTATTACTTTTTTTTTTTTTAAGGGTGAATTACAGATCGGTCTCTTTTTCAACATTTGTAATTACTTCAAGCCACCATACTTTTTTTAAAATCCGAAAAAGGTACTTTTGGGACGAAAAGGCTACGGTACCCTTAATGAAACTAAAACACGCGTGCATCAGGCATCGGGATGTAACAAATTGGGCATCAGAATTCAATTTGAGATGCAAACAATTAGGCATCGGGATACAGTGCCACTTTTTCAGATTAATTTGGGCATCGGGATTCAATTTGAGATGCAAATAATTGGGCATTGGGATGCAACAAATTGAACATCGGGATGCAGTGCCACTTTTTAAAATTAATTTAGGCATCGGGATGCAAAATTGGGCATCAAAATTCAATTTGAGATGCAAATAATTGGACATCGGGATCCAACAATTAGGCACCGGGATGCCACTAGTTTAGAGTCAATTGGTAAGGCATTGTTCAGTTGAAAATACAAAGTACAAACCATTAATATATGAAATCGAAGCCAACTGAAGATGAAACAAAACAAAAAAGAGATCGAGCCAATGGTATAATTCTTTTGTCATATTTGAATTGCTATTGATTACACAATGGAAAATTTTAAGAAAAATCAGTTCCAACAAACAGAATGGTCTGCCATCGATGGAAAAGTCTATGTACGTCTTCACATTTTTTAAAGAAAAAATCAGTTCACACACTGATTAGCACAAGAAAATCTTTTAATAATTTAAAGTTTAGAATACATTTTAACAGACCAATATCTTAGCTACGGATCAAAGTTAAAATGCTAGAAAGATTATCAAAAAGTTAAAGAATGCTTTACAAGAAGCTATAGTTGGTTTGGATGAAAGAGACGGGGGCATTTTAGGAAGAAAATTCTCAAAGTGCCTTTTTTTAGTTTTTTAAAAAAAGGTGGACTGGAGAGAATAAAATTTTTCTAAAATGTACCGGCCAGCAATTTTCCGTAGTTGGTTTGGATGAAAGAGACGGGGGCATTTTAGAAAGAAAATTCTTATAGTGTCTTTTTCCGATTAAAAAAAAAAGGTGGACTGGAGAGGATAAAAATTTTCTAAAATGTACCGACCAGTAATTTTCTATTTTTTTTAAATGTCAACTTGCCAAGGATATATATACCCGGTAAGATAGCTTACCTAGAGCCCGTTTGTTCGCGCATTTTGGCCAAAACGCAGGGTTAAAATGCAGCTTATTCCTTAACTTAGCGTTTCAATGCTGCGGTAGAAAACGCAGCGTTTTCAAAACGCAGATGCGTTTTAAAACGCTGGAATTCCTAGCTTTTTCCCAAAACGCAGATTTTAAAACGCAGTAGGGAATAAAAAACAGTGTTTTGACATAATATCTCAATCGCATTTATAAAGAAAAAAGCCACGTTTTAAATAATCTGCATTTTTAAAACGCTGCATTTTTAAAACACTGCGTTTTCAAAACGCTACACCAAACGGACTCCTAGTTGCCTACCCGCTTGGATATAGAAAGCTAGCAGCATCATCTTGCCGTCTTTGAGAGCCCCTTTTCTTTGCGCTTCCGGTTTTAATAAAAGAAACTTGCAGATTTCTCCAATCAATCATTAAATAGTATTTTTAATATAATGTTAACTTACTATTTTAATATAATTTAATAATAATATTTCATAATATATTTCCTATTTATAGAAGTAAAAAATAATACCTCGATTGACATGTTTAATTAAAACATAATGTCAACTCTGATATTGATAGATTAGATATATTTACAGACCTAAAAATTTAAAGAAAATTATAGAAGTGAAAATAATACCCCAACTGACATACTTAATTGTATAATAAACCTTGATTCTTTTCCAAATATGTATATCGCTTATAGAATAATGTTAACAATTTTTTGTAACTGTTGCTTCGACAGAAAAAAAATTTTCAAAACTAAAACTAATAAAATATTATATAAAACTAACAATATCTTAACAAAGATTACGTGGACTACAATAATTTAATAAAGGGTTAATTACACTATTAGTCCCTTAACTATTAACTTTTTTACAATTAGTCCCTTAATTTTTTTTTTAAATTTCAGTCCCTAGAATATCACAATTAGACACCCTTAGTCCTTTTGGTGGATGCCATTAGGATTTATCCGTTAAGTCAGTCATGTGCCCAACAAGTGGCTTTGGTTAAGGGAATTAATGGACTTTCATGTGAAAGACTTTCTTTTTTTAAATAAAAAGCCCAAATTCAACGCAGAAGCAGTAGCAGCAACACAGCAGCAGCAAGATGAGTGACAAATTGAATGATTCTGGCATGGTGGAGCTCACCAGAAAAATCATGGTGGTGGCAATCATCGGTTTTTTTCTGGTAATAGCCTTTGTTTTTTTCCTTCACCCCCACCGGCGTAATTCATTCAACTCCCAATCTCAATCTCTGATTCCCATTCTCATGTTCGAATTTCAATTAAGAAACTAACCACAAGGGTGCTACTATCCCAAAATCACCAAATCGACAAACTTGAGTACCAAACGCAAAAAATCACAGACTTCCCTTAGTCCCTCAATACAGTTTCTTCGTCGGAACCGTAGTAGCTCCCTTGTCGTCGCCTCTTTCTCTCTCTACCCGAGTCTTCTACTAACCCTACATCCCATGGACGTCAATTCTTCTCTCCACCAGAACCATTGCCAACTAGTCCCAGTGTAATCTCTGTAAACTAGTCCCATTGTAACCGTTGTCAAGTCGACCAAACCCTAGTCTCCGATCTGCATGCCAGCGACTTCTACTTGCATCAGAAGTCTAAACAACTGACCCAAATTGACTGCGACCATTAAAAGCCCTAAATTCTACATGTTGTTCCAAAACCCACGAAACCACAATTTGGGGTATTGGATTTCAATTTACCCCTGCCACTACTCATGTTACCCCTGACAGTTTGGTACCCTAGCTGTGGTCAATTAAGAAATTATACAATTGGGTATTTGATTTGGGGTTGCTGGTGTTATGATAATAACTTGAATTAAAGAAGCTAGCTTATACTACTGGTCGAATTCATGTTAGCATTTCATTGTTGTTTATGTCGTCCTTCAGTGCCAAGGGGCCGCTTGTTAAACAGAGAGACAGTGTGTGTGTGTGTGGGAGAGAGAAAGTATTATGGGGTTTGAAGAAGGTAAAGAAGATGATAAGAGAAATTTCATTTTCACCCTTGGTTAAACGCATGTAAGAGGCACATGGACAACTTAACGGCAAATTACTAACGGCATCCATCAAAAGGATTAAGCGTGTCTAATTTAGATACTTTAGGGACTAAAATTTAAAATTTTTTTAAGGAACTAATCGTGAAAAAGTTAATAGTTAAGGGACTAATAGTATAATTAACCCTTTAATAAATGATCTGCCATCCCAAAAAATACGAAAGATAAACTTTAAATAAAATAATAATAATTTTAATAATATTTTATTATTTGGTTTAAAAATGCCTTATTTAAGAGTTCGCTTTAGACCTCCATAAGTGTTGAGCTGATCCTGGTAATTTGTACTCCCTCTATCCCTACATTATTGTCCTTAGTACTACGAATTACGTGTTTTATAATTTAAAAAAAAAACATATACATCAAATTTACGTTTGAAAAATATTTTGTTTGATCAGAAAAAGTCAAACAGGTTAATTTTATAATTTTTATAACTTTTCTTGCAATACAAGTTACATATTTTATAATTTTCAATAAACAATAAAAATATAGGTCAATTTTAGATTTAAAATAAGAATTGCTTAACTCTAAAAATCAAAAAGACCAACAATAATTTAAGAGTCCGTTTGGTGTAGCGTTTTAAAAATGCAGTGTTTTAAAAACGCAGCGTTTCTAAAACGCAGATTAATTAAAACGCGGCTTTTTTCTTTATAAATGCGTTTGGGATATTATGTCAAAACGCAGCTTTTTATTCCCTACTACGTTTTAAAATCTGCGTTTTGGGAAAAAGCTAAGAATTCCAGCGTTTTAAAACGCAGCTGCGTTTTGGAAACGCAGTGTTTTCAACCGCAGCATTGAAATGCTAAGTTAAGGAATAAGCTGCGTTTTAACCCTGCGTTTTGGCCAAAACTCACGAACAAACGGGCTCTAAGAAACCAAAGTAATGCGAGGGCATCCAAGAATAATGGGGTATGACTTCTCCTTTGGTCAGCTCTCTCTCTCTCTCTCTCTCTCTCTCTCTCTCTCTCTCTCTCTCATAGACAAGATTCTCTATTTCAAAAAGGTATTCTATCTCCTATTTTAATCATCGAATTTTTGCCACATGTGCATGAAAATAAATAACATTAATTTTCCTGTGATTTTTGATGTACATGTGGCAAAGATCCAACGATTAATAAAGAGATAAACTCTCTCTCTCTCTCTCTCTCTCTCTCTCTCTCTCTCTCTCTCTCTCTCTCTCTCTCTCTCTCTCCTGCTTTATTTTACCAACGTGCTCCGATTTCGCGTCAGCTTACACTATTTTCCCCTCATTTTGACTCTTTCATCCCTTTGCTCTCATAAAGACCTTTTTGCCCCCATTCTTCATCGTTCGTTGGGTGCATGTGATCATGATGACGTGGAGTGGCTTTCTCTAGTCTCTACATATATTTATAGTCAATATTACATCTACAAAATTCATTTATAAATTTTATTTACATCTAATTTTAATCAAATTACAATACTTTAAAACTAGATGTAAATAATTTATATATATGTATTATTTTCCATATCTAAATATGTGAACGTATTATCAAATTACAATTTAATATGTTTTTATATATCTAAGACAGTTACAAAACACAAAACACCTACCATCATCTCAAGAGTTGGTATAAAACTAATTGGTGGAACCGCATTAAGCTAGTGACATCACGTGATCGTCCCACTAAATAACTTATCATGGTTGTCCTTAAGGAGTGACTTATTAGTAGAGCTGAGACTTCACAAAGCGTGAAGTCACAGATTCGATTCCTTCCCTCGCCCCCTTAGGATATCAAAAAAAAAAAATTTATCATGGTTCAGATACTAAATAATTTATATTCGAATATGTAAAACTTGAATTATGTTAAGAGTAAACCATATTCCTTTTTTTTTTTTTTTGGAAATAAGTAAATCCAATCTAATACGATTTGAAATGAATTACATTTCTTTCTCCCACGCTCGACGTATACTTTTGAGATTCACCTCCCAAGTACTATATAGCCACAATAAGTAAGGAGCAAATCCAATTGTCACTTTAATTAAATGTGGTCATCCATGTCGATTTGATACCAATTTTCTGCAGATTATTCGAATTGCCAATCATTTTCTATACATGAATGATCTTGGTGTTCACAATATATATATATATATATATATATAGAATTTCAAATACTGTATATATTAGGATTTAATGGAAATAAAAACCTTTTCATGTAATTGTTCTCCTAAAGGTAATTTCACATATTCTTCACACTTGTTAGGCTATTTTTGTATCTGTAGGCTGTAGTAGCCAAAGCGTAGTGACAATGTTTTGTATTAGGAAAATGTTAAGGATAAGTAACTTTAACAAAAGCTTTTTTCGTAAAAAAAATAAACAATAATAATAATAAAATAAAAACAAAGAAACAATTGCTTCGATTTTCTATAGCTGTAAGCAGAACCCCTTCGAATATGAAAAGTTACTCCGTGCCCCTTCTAGCTTGTGTTTACAAAAATGTTTCCTCTTTTAGTATTAGTTAAACACTCCAACAAAGTTCATGAATGAAATTTGCAAACATCAAGGCTCAAGCTTTCACCTTTGTAACTAGCCCTAAGTTCAAACAAAAGAGAGCAAATTAATGATAAGCACATGGTGCCGAACTCGTGTTTCTTAAGGATAGTCTGACTTCTACATGGGCTATGTTTTAATAACTCTGCATTATAGTTTTTCCCCTAGTTTTCTTGATATACTATTAGATAATTGACACGCAACGTTGCAGTTACGATTTTTGTTCTTTTATAGTTTAATATTAACGTGATCGGCATGTAAATTGGCTAGACCGGTGATAGATAGTCTATCTTTGATCAATCCAGAGATGTGGCCGGATTAGTCAAGGTATTATACAAGTTGACTCGAGTACCACTACACCTAAAAAGTATAAATGTTAAAAGTGACAAATACTTAACCAAGTCTAAGGTTGGGGGCAAAAGTGTAATCATAAATCTTTAGTGTTATTATAGTTGAGTAATATAATACTCTGTGTTTTGACAAATTGCGGAGATTATGACTGGTTTGATGTTGAATGTTGATTATTAAATCCATTGGATTTGGAGTAATATAGGCTTTATTGTTACTTTGCAGTCATTGTCAAGCCCACTTGACTTGGGCCATGATAAAGGTTTGCAAATGTAGCCATTCTATGGCCACTGTGACGCAAAGGATATACGTAGGGAGATTTTGTTTTAGCGATTTCAACTGAATTTTTTAACAAACGTGCTAAATGACACCCCTTTATATTAAATGACACCCCCTCTCTGAAAATAACTCTTTGCCCCTCACGCCCTCCCTTTATGCTAAATGACACCCACCCCTTCCCTTCCCCAGCAACCCAGCAGACCCGCCCTTTCCCCCCCTCTTACCCCTTATGTATTTTATATAATCTTATTACTATTAAATAAATAAATATATTAAATTAAATAATATGAAATTATATATTAATAATTTATGAACTAAAATTAAATTATGTAAAATTATATATTAATTTGTGCAAATGTTAGTTTATAAATATATTACTAATTAAATCAACAATAATATTAATTTCAAAATTAAAATTATAAGATAAAATTACATCATTTGAAATTATATATTTATTAAATGATTTTAAATTATATAAATTAAAAATTACAATTAAATTATATATTAATAATTTATAAACTAAAATTAAATTATGTAAAATTATATATTAAACTAAAATTATATATTAATTTGGGCAAATTTTAGTTTATAAATATATTACTAATTATATCAACAATAATATTAATTTAAAAATTAAAATTATAAGATAAAATTACATCATTTGAAATTATATATTTATTAAACGATTTTAAATTATATAAATTATAAATTACAATTAAATTATATGAAATTATATATTAATAATTTATAAACTAAAATTAAATTATGTAAAATTATATATTAAACTAAAATTATATATTAATTTGTGCAAATTTTAGTTTATAAATATATTGCTAATTAAATCAACAATAATATTAATTTAAAAATTAAAATTATAAGATAAAATTACATCATTTGAAATTAAATATTTATTAAAAATTTTAAATTATATAAATTATAAATTACAATTAAATTATATGAAATTATATATTAATAATTTATAAACTTAAATTAAATTTTATAAAATTATATATTAAACTAAAATTATAAACTAAAATTATACATTAATAATTATATAAAATTATATATATTAATAATTATAGAAAATTATATATATAAACTAAAATTATATATTAATAATTATTTTTAATAATTATATAAAATTATGTATATATTAATAATTATATAAAATTATATAAACTGAAAAAAAATTCAAACCCCAGGGTGGGCGATTTAAACTTTTTAAACCCCCAGGGGTGGGCGGTTTAAAAGTTTTAAACCCCCAGGAGTGGGTGGTGTTATTGAATTAAACTCCTAGGGAGGGGCGGTCCTCTTAATTCCGTTAAAAATTTAACGAATCCGTTAAGTTTTTAACGAAATTCTTATCCAAACAACAAGGGGCCGATGTCTTGGGGAGGCTGTTAGGGGCTGTGGGGGAAGGGGTGGGTGTCATTTAGCATAAAGGGGGGCGAGGGGCAAAAGAGTCATTTCTATAGCACTAAAATTAGTTTACCTTTTTTTCTCTTTACTTTATAAAATTATGTTCTCATGCGCCCAAGTTAACTTCTATATATTGTGATCTTTCATATATAGATATATTCTTTTGATCGATCTGTGGTCGTATTTTTGTTAGGTCTCCTTAATTGTGTAGAGCTAAACTCCATGATTCAAAGCATTGATGATATGAACATATATATATATATATATATATATATATATATATATGACAACCCATATATTTATACCTCGCACAATGAGTACGGGGCACGTGGCGCCCCACAATGACTGACAAGTCATCATACGAAGGTTAAACAGGGCATGTCCTAGGATGAGTCATGTATAAGGTTGAAGAACTCATGGTGCTACTTGAGTTGTGCTGGGTGCCCAACTATTTGAAATGGCCTAGGTGCTCGGCACTATATGTTTGTTATGATCCCCTACTCCTTGTCTTTGAGGATCGCATTGGTAATTATTCTGACCACATTAGTAAAGAGTCTGATGTGTAAATTAGTAATATAGGCGATATATACTCATTCTCCAAATGCACTAAGCGCAGCCCCTCAACACACACACACACACATACAAACAAAAATACTATTTTGCCCCTAATTTCCTTATAAATAAAATTTTCTACTGAAACTTTCATTCGGCTTTTGACTCTCTACTCTTCAGGTGTCTCAATTTTTTGGCAAACTAATGTACGTTTTCAACACTATTTCTGTCAAATATCATTTTTGTTGTTTTTATTATTGTGTTATAATATATATATATATATATAAAACTAAAAATAAATAAAATAAATTACCTCATACTGCAAAAAAAAAAAAAGATTTTTTTTTTGGAGATCCACTCCTAGGTGCCGGACATCCTAGGAATGGTTCCCTAGAGCCAAAGGACCTCTATCAAATTTCCATCAGCTTCCGTTAAATTAAAAAAAAAAATCATAATTTCACCCCCTAAAATTGTAAAGTTCCGTTAAATTGTTTAATAGGTGCGGCCATCCTAGGAATGGCTTCCTAGAGCCTGAGGCCCCTGTCAAATTTCTATCAGCCTGGGTTAAATTTTTTAAAAATAATTTACAATTTGACCTTCTAAAATTGTAAAGTTCCGTTAAATTTTTTAACAAACCTAACAGTTGCAAATAAAAAAAATGGTTCCACTCCTAAGTGGCTGCCATCCTAGGAATGGCTCCCTAGAGTTGGCGGCCCCTGCCAAATTTTCGTTAGCTTTCGTTAAATTTTTTTAAAATTTTAAAATTTCACCCCTAAAGTTGTAAAGTTTCGTTAAATTATTTAACAAAACATATCGAACTTAACAGTTACAAAAAAAAAAAAAATTCACCCCTAGATGGGGTTACCCTAGCACCTTAGATTCGATTCAATAAGGATCGGCAAGGCTCAGTAGAAGGAATAGGAATCTCGGTTTTGAAACATACCCTTCAATTAAGAAACCATGCATATATAGTGAGGGAAAACATACAACAATAGTCCTTAAGCATCATGTTAATAATTAACGTGGTAATCCAAAATCAATAAAACACCTTGAAATTGATGATGTAAACACCTTTTTTAGAGGCAAAGAAAAAAAATACTAAAAATTTAAGGCTCTTCTCCACACAATTTAGGGATTATAATTTTGTAATTTTGGATTTTCTGTCTCTCCGATTCTACCAGTTTTCTCCCTATCTTTTTTTATTTTCAATTATTTCCAAAGATCTAAAATCATAAAAGCGAAAATTACTAAAATTGTGAAGTCAAACACAACCTAAAGGTGTTAAAATTGAAAAAAAATTACATCCACCTCATCTTTTTTTTTTTTAGGGCAAACTACACAAATGGTCCCTGTAGTTTTAGTGTTTTTTGCATTTCGTCTTTACACCTCGCAAATGGTCCCTGTACTGAGACTTTTTACACAAATGGTCCTTCCGTCCACTTCGTTAGTTTTTGGCCGTAAGTATGTACATGCTTATACGTGCATTTGAAAAGGGTAAAATAGTCATTTTATTTTGAAAAGTACAGGGACCATTTGTGATTTTGGCTGGATCAATTGTGCCCACTCCGTATCTGTCCATGGCATATTTGCAAGATTTCCAGGAGATTGTATTGGGAATTTTAAAGTTGAGTTATACTTTTGAGTTCCAGGAGCATATGGATGAAGTCCACCCCAATATCCCATCAATGCATGCCATACATAGACATACTTAAGGCCAAACGTTTCTTTTATATATGAGACAAACTCATGAAAACTCGGGTATTAAAAGAAGAGTCGTCCGACGATATATAACATTAAAACTGTACATCTTCGATAAAGAATGAAGGATGATGCATTTATGAATTAGTAAAAAAAAAAAAAAAACTAGAAGTAAAGAGGGTTTACCCCAACGAATCTCTCTAAATAAACGTAGAGAACCTGCAAAATATCAAAATTTTCTATATTGTCTAATGCTATACTAAAATGAAGAAAACCTTCTAGACCATCACTGCTTTTTCCCTATAAACAATTGGCAATACAGGATGCCACAATCGCTCGTTCATTCCATCTCGTGACTTCGCCAAGAAGATTATCTCGTATTTTACAAACAGCCTTCAAGGTCCATATGCAAGCTCGACCAGTAGAGACCAACTTAATCGACCCAGAAAGCAAAGCTCTTTCGAGATTTTTCCTCTTCTCACCATTGCATACACTTAAGCAAAATCATCCGAAAATGGATTCAACGAGAAAACATGCTTCCCGCCATGTAGTACAATAATTTGAATGCAATTGCTCGAAGACTTTCAATTTTTCCCGGAAAAACGTAACACAATGGCGAGCATGAGGATTTTCGGACGAACTCCGGCAACAGACCGATGCGATGGGCGACAATGGCGGCAACCGGCGAGTCATCGATGGAATGAAGCTCAGTAAGATTCACTACCTCCAAGGCCGTCACCATCGCCAAGGAAAAAGTCCCCGATTCCTCAAACTCAAAAGAAAACCCAACAAACCAATCAAGAATCTTTGCACCAAATTCGGAACTTAGGGCAAAGAGGTACAAAACCCCAAACCCACTTAGAAATCATCGAAGAGAGGCGATTTGCTTGGAATTGATTAGGGAATTCTTAAAAAGACAGTGGAGAAGAAGAAAGAGAGGTTGAAGAAGATTTTGAATTTTGTTTAATCTGTAAGTAAATAAGTTGGAGACGATGAAGATTTCAAGTTCTTTCTAAAGAAAAAGAATTACAATTTAGCTAATTACATTAATGCCCTAATATCAAGTTTTAAAAAATAAAAAAATATGGGTATTTTTGTCTATTCAAAACAAAAGAATGCGTGGACAATTTTACCCCTGAGCAAAGTCATGTGAGAGGCACGTAAGCACATTTAACGGAAAAAAATAAACGGAGTTGGACGGAAGGACCAATTGCATTCAATTGATTGGTACAAGGACGACTGGTAAAATTTTTTTTGTACAGGGACGAATTGCAAAAAATACTAAAACTATAGGGACTATTTATGCAGTTTACCCTTTTTTTTAAAACCTTCTATGAGTCCTCGAGCATTGTGTCAACTAATAGTATGAGTTCCTTTAATATTCAACTTTTGCAAATTTATAATACAATAATAAGAAAAACATTCAATATATATAAAATAAGACATTATTACAATGTTATAATTGAAAAAATAAAGTGATGTGATACTCCCTCCGTCCCTTAATTATTGTTTTGTTTGATCTGATACACAAATTAATAAAAAATAATTGACTTGATTATTAATATTGGTATAATGTGTAATTTTTTTTAATATTCATGCGTATATAGCCTATAATTAAAGTAGAGAAAAAAATAAGAATAAAATGATAAAAATAATATCTTAAAAAAAATTTAAATAAGAGAATTATTTTAAAATGGATAAAAAAAAAGACAATAATTTAGGAACGAAGGAGTACTAATTTTTATTTCCTCCAATATTTCATCGTAGAGAGGCTGCCAGTATACTTCGTCAAAAGAGGGGAAAAAAATAAAAAAATAAGCCAAGGAAGGGAAATATCAAGGAGAAGAAAGAAAGAGTACGGGGGAGGGGGACTGTCGCAGCTTAGCTGGAATTGGCGGATCGCAGCTGGCACTATGTACGGCAGTACTGCTGGGTAGATAGGGCAGCTAATACTCGTCGCCGTTTTCCACTTTTTTTTTTTTTATTCCTTCCTTTTTCAAATTACTATATTATTCTTCAAGTTTAGTCAATAAGGTAATTTATTTTGGCCCAAGTAACCAAATCGGATCCTCTATTCCAAAATAAAATCTAACCGGCCGATGTGCGCCATACGTACATAAAAATCAC
Organism: Platycodon grandiflorus; assembly: GCA_016624345.1. NCBI lineage: Eukaryota > Viridiplantae > Streptophyta > Magnoliopsida > Asterales > Campanulaceae > Platycodon > Platycodon grandiflorus. The sequence goes on along the minus strand of CM028366.1, from coordinate 48,351,360 downwards.
GAATTAATATTGTTTATTCACGCATACGCTGGCGACATCCAACGGTTGGAATAGGAGAAACATCATTTAATAGATCCGATCTAAGAAACCACGTAAACTTAATAAGTCTGTCCTGATCACTATTTTTTAGGGCATGCCACAAGTCTTTATGAGTGCTTAAGCCTTAAAGTAGTACTTAACGTTCGCCTAGTTTCTTTGGACTATATATAACGAGATTCGAAACTTAAATATGGATGATCGAAAGCAATGAACTTTACCAAACTCAAAGCATTAACGGGAACGATTCAAAGAATACTGTTCAAAATATACACAATTACTTTTTACGAAGAGAATGGTTTTAAGTATTGTATGCAAAAATCAAACTCAAGTAAATAGTTTACGAAACAAACTCAACTTTGATTCGAACCAAGTAAATAGTTTAAGCCTCCTTCTACGGAGGCTTAAAGTAGTATTTACAAATAGCCTATTTCCTTAGAGATTGCTTGCAACCAGATTCAAACTTAAGATATGAATGGTCAAAAACACAGATTCAAACCTAAAACATGGATGATAAAAAATACCGAACCTTATAAGTTGAGCCAACCCAAAGAGTTAATAGAGACAGCCTTCTTGAATCGAAGAAAATGTTTGCTAAGTATTATCTGCAAAAGTCAAACTCGAGTAAATAATTTAAGGAACAAAAGTGCTCAGTTACGTTGTCATTCATACAAATTCTATACATTTTATTTTAATTTGATTATAATTATTAATGGGGAGGGCCGTGCCAAGGCCAGGAACGGGAGGGTATATGTCCAGAACAGTGGACGCGCTGTCTCCCAATATTGTAATGGTAAAACTAAACTTGTCTCTGCCTTTTTATATGAAAAGTGAAGTAAAGCTACAACCCCACCCCTCACCGACCATTGTCCCACGTACTTTCTCTTCTCTCATTATTGTCTATTTTGTCCTAGTCTTTCTTTCTAAATTCCCAATGTGTCTTTTATGCCTAATTACTTGCATTAAGTAGCCGGTCCTTGCTTGGTCTTGGTGTGTTGTGTGGGATCAAATTGGGAATATGGTATCATTCTCTCACCCTTGTTTAGATATTTTATAAGATTATTTAGCTAAAACTTTAAAAACACCCATGGACTATGCACAAATAGCATATATTCCCTCAAACTTTCTACTCGACTAAATTAGTCGACACGACTCGATTATGATATCAAAGCTAAGAGAACACGAGTGAAGACGATAATGTCATCCTTTCTAGATCTCTCATCACAAACACTAAAAAGATAGATACCAACGTATAATCTCTATATCTATCTCTACATTTTTCATTAGTCGCAACGATGGATTCCCAAAGAACATAGACCACCTAAGAAGTGAGTTGATATATCCAAATATAAACCGAAAAGAGGTTTCTCATCGATTTTAGTAGTTTAGGGAACCAAATTTATACTACGCTATAATTCAAGGGATATTTTTGAAGTTTCCCCTAAAATTAATAGGCCGATGGAGCATGAGACTATTAAATAGGGGGTCAAGCTTGTTTAGAATACTAGTGTGCATAGATTGAGATTTTAGAGCGTTAAGGAAATTGACTCGTTTATAACCATTAGCATTTTAGATAAAAAATTACCCTTTTTGAGCGTCTACTTTTTCATCCTCGAGATACTTTATAACGCCGTATCAAATTCTACTCTTTATTGAATTAAAACATTTATACTTAATCTATTCACATATTAGATCTCGAAAAACAAAAAAGCTAAAAACAACTTTCTTTCCCGAAGCTATTTCCAATGGTCCTTACTCCTGCCAGTGACTTTGTGATATCCCACATCGGGTAGATGTGGGACTTGTGTGTGCCTTATAAGTGGCCACCCACTACTACTGGGCACCAACCTATCCATGGACTTTTGGGTGACTTGTGGTGGGCCAGTTGACCCAGGTGCTTAGTGGGTCAGTGCGTGGGCTATGCGTGGCGGACCGGGCTTCGGGCTCGGGTCGTTACAGACTTTCACCGTTAAATGTGGTAATTTATTTTAGCATTCCTAGCTTGATAAATACATTTATCCTAGATCTACCCAATCTCATCTATTTTTTTTGGAGATAACTCTTACCCTCCTGTAAATTTGATCGTCGTCGGCGACGACGACTTCTTTTATCTTTTTAAAATTAGTTCAGAAGGACTTCTTTTTGTCTAATCTTCATTGGTTTGGTTGTTACCCTCGAATAATCGCCTTTACCAGAGTTTTATCCTGACATGTGGCCTAAATTCTTCAAAGTGTGAAATTGGTTTTCCCCTTCATCCATGTTGGGATGTGAAGGTGTGGATCATCTACCATGCAATGTTCCATTTCACTGGATGATTTTTGGAGATCAAAGTTTTTCACATTTTTCATCTATTCACCCATCTTCTGAGACCCCATTTTTATCTTTTTCAGACCAAAGCCACATTTATTCTTGTTTTCATGACAAACCATTTATCTCAATTTATTACATAGCCCCCTCCGGTTGTTGATTATCTCTCCTTAGCCATCCAACTTCCACATTGTCTTTCTACCCCCCAATTACTATTTAAGGAATGGTGTCCTCTGTTGTTAGTTGATTTCATCATTTCTTCTCTGTTACCTAGAACAAGCCACAACGGTTGTGTTTTCTTAGAATAGTCCTTTACATTGGTGTTCTTATTTTTCGTCACTCTAGTTGTATTATGTCGTCATTTTGCAATCCTTCCCCACTTACCTTTCATATCTAGATTTTTCTTCCCCCCCTCCCTCCCTCCACAATGCATTGTTGTCGATGCCCCATTCTAGTACTCATTTATTGGGTAGTAAAATTGTATATCTTTTATATCCTTTCTACGATCTTTCGTCAGGTTCAAGTCCAATTCAATGAATTTGACACTAATTATGAAATTGAGGTAAATAGAGGGACTTTTTGATAATTTAATAAGGTCAATCCACCCAAAGTCGTACGCCACTCAAAGCCATACGACTTTGGGTGTCTAACGGCCCATTTTCTCCTTCTTTCTATTTTCACTGAAAATCATAAGCCTAATTGGCCCAACAAAAGCCTAGATGACTTTAGGGCTATATATACGCCTTTAGGTTGTCATTTCAACAACTTCAAAAGACTAAAATCTCTTATTGTAATCGGCAACCCTAAATCTCTTCGTATCATCCTCCAACACTCAAAGACCATTGTTTTTGGTGTTCCAAAGGGACTCGCTACTCTTTGACGTGTTTTATCAAGGGATTAAAAGGATTAATCTTCGTTGGTGGTAACTATTCTAACTTTTCTCTTCTACATGTAAATGCGTTTCTTACATGCTTCATCTTTTTCTTTCCACCATGATTACATGATTAATTATGGTCTATTTTACGATTGTACTATTTTCTTAAATAAACTTGCGATTGTACTATTTTCTCATTGTTTTTTTTTTCTATACTATGGGAGATACAGTTTTCTTTCGGTTAGAATCGTGTTATTACATTCGATCCTCGTGATCTCAATCTTTATGTGCTAGCATGCTTATTCCCGTCTCACATTCGATCCTCGCGATCTCAATCTTTATGTGCTAGCATGCTTATTCCCGTCTGACATTCGATCCACGCGATCTCAATCTTTATGTGCTAGCATGCTTATTCTCATCCGACATTCGATCCTCACGATCTGAATCTTTATGTGCTAGCATGCTTATTTCGTATTTATTATGCTTTAGTTCAACCATTCAAACCATTTTCATAATAATAAAAGGAAATTATTTTTTTACTAAAAGAGGAGAAAAAAATGCACATATAAGAGATCGACGTAAGTCGGGTGAGATGGGTGCTAACCCTCGAACCCAAAGTTTCTAAGTTTTACTAATGTTTTCCTTTTATTAACATAGGTGGTGACTCTCAATTTTTCCACGTACTTGAGTATTATTAAGAGGATAATTGATAGACTTGTCTTTACCATGCAATTTAGATCGGTATTCTCACAATTGTTACTGTGTTTCCCCCGGTTTTATTTTGGTGGTTAGATACTTTTCTTTTTTTTTATGTATGTAGCAACGTTAGTAGAGTGTTACCTTGGTCGGATTGGGGAGACACATTTAATAAAAAATACTTAAATACAATTAAGATGATTATAATACAAGTGGAAGGTAAAGATGAAAGATTATAAAAATTATAATTATAATTTTATGAAAATAGACTTTTTAAGTAAAATATTTAAAAATAATATAATGAACTCTTTACCAGGAACGGAAGGAGTAGTAGAGACTTGGTATGATTTAAGATCCTTTCCGTTTAGGTTGTTTAGTGCGAGCATGGAGGATAGTTTGTTCCTTTCTATTTTCTTTTAACAGATGTCTCAACAAGGATAGCTTTTTGAAAGGGGTTGTGTTAAGAGACCCTAGGTGCAGTAGCATAGGTTATTTCAAATATGTGACTTGGTCGGGTTAGGTTTTCTCTATACATTTTGGACAGTTTGAAGTTTCACCATTGACAACAAGGCTTCTTCAAATTTGATCAGATCTTATAGGTCTTAGTTTTTTGCTTTTATATTTTAATGTCATTTTGACTAATTTTAAGGGTTGTTTAGATAGGTCTAATAGACCAGGCTTTGGTGTTGACTTTTTAAATTTATTATCTTCTTTATGAAAATTCTGAGAGTTGTTAGTATTAGTCATTTTGGGCTTTCGACGTTTTATGTTAACAATCTCATCCCAACTTTGGCTTTTGATTGATTAATTAATTGATCAACCTTTTATAATGGTAAAATAATTTAAGAAGGCAAAAGTATTAATGTAACGAGAGATATAAGGGTCTTGGTTACAAGCGCCTCGCCTCGATAACACTTGTTAAAATTTTTCAATTAAGAAATTTATTATATTGAGAAACCATTACTAATGCGTTGACAGTTATATATCAACTATATTTGTCAAATATATTCTTGTTAATATCCTATAATTTCAAATGAGGGCATATCTCAAAATTTTAAAATCTACAAAATGTTGACACCTATAATTTCCAAAATATCTACAAAATGTGTACACCTCTAATTTCCAAGATCTACAAAATGTTGACCCGCTAATTTCCGAAATCTACAAAATGTTGACATGTTATGTTTAAGATAGGATTGTACAAGCATAGCACACCGCGGTAAACAAGATCGATCGATCCGTAGAGAATTAGCCCAAGGATTTCATATTTTTTTTTACCTTACACGTAGATTGCTACCAAATAAATTTGAATAGATGCTCATCCGACGACGACATCACTTTAGTTTCACGCAATCTTTTATTAAGAGCGATATGCTTAAATTAACTAAAAATACGTGTTTTCCAACTCTGATAGCAAATCATTCTCGGCTTAAAAATACTTAAAGACTGTGAGTCATTTTCAAATAATTTAATAAAAAAAAATCAAGGTAACTAGAATAGTAGGTTGTGAGATTTAATTCCATAAGATGAAACACTAAATAAGTTAAAATAATTGAATGATGACATGTGATGTGAGACTAGAAGAGGGAGGGAGGGAGGTCACTTCATACCTCATTAAAATCATATACAGAAACATAATACAACAACATAATCATATAATATAATATAATATAATATTAATTTAATAATCAAAGACTAAGGAATTTGTCACATTCGTTGCTCCCATTGGAAAAACGTCCCTTTTCATTCTCAGTAGTAAGTCAAAATTCGTGATCAAAATTGCACGTCTTTTAGCAAAAGTAACAAAATCCCGAAAAGCCAATGGCAAACCCGTAATACTTTTCAACTCAAGTGTCAATCTATTTCCTTTCTGGCAAAATGGAAACTTCCTGTTCCCCGTTTTCGTTTCAATTCAAAAACGGTCAAAAAAAACAAAATCACGGCTTAAAAGGTAAACAAATCCGTCTTTACTTTATTAGTCCAAGGGCAAATCCGTCACTTTCAATCCCTTTATAAGGATACCGCATTTCGCTTTCCAACGCTGCTTGACTCACTACTACATACACAGCCCCTCTCTCTCTCTCTCTCAAAACTCTCTCTCTTTTAAACATTTATTCAAACGACTCGTCTGCGACGAACGTCTGACCACCGGCGACTATTAGCCGGGGAAA